>VZUI01021105.1:0-87671 GCA_013401135.1 Cettia cetti
TAGCTATAATTGTTATTGTTTGTTTGCATTGTTAGAAATACTAGTAAAGAACTGTTATCCCTATCCCGTAACTCTGCCTGAAAGCCCCTTTAATTTCTTAAATTATAATAATTCGGAGGGAGGGGATTTGGATTCCACATTTCCTAAGGAGGTCCTGCTCCTCCTTAGCAGGTACCTGTCTTTCAAACCAAGACAGTTTCATATAAGGCAGACTTAAGTTCCTAGCATTTTTTTCAGTTTCATATTTTTCTATATATAACCATAATGTACCAAACAAGAGGAATCATGTTTAAATTACACGACTTACTGAAGGCTTTGGGCACCTTTCCTTCTGCCACTCCATCTATATTCTAGCATTGCTTTTAATCTTCACTGGACTTAAATGCATCAGCCAGCATCTTGAGTAAAGCAATGAACACTCCTTTTGTAATACATGAAATATCTACAAATTAGCACAGTTTTCTAATCCATCTGACATCACAAATATTCACAAGACATAATCTTGCTGCCCTATGAAATTCAGTGGTACTTCAGCAGCTGCACTGGTAGGGAGTCTTACAGTCACATATACATCTTATTTTAAGGCATGACAATTCCTTTAACACTGTCAGGATGTGAAAACTGGTATTTTTCAAGAAAATAATGTGAAATGTTTTCAGTTAAAAGAAATGTTTCCCCTGTGTTACATGTATTTAGGTGGTATCAAACAAAAGGAGTAGCCAGGAGCTGGTAGAGCTGAAATATGCTAATGTAATGACAGATTAATTGCTATCAGAAGAGTGATTTGTAATCATTGTTATTGATTTGAGATGGTAGCCAATTCAAGAACCAAGAAATGGTCCAAGACAATAGATGTGTTCAGGTATCTATAATAGGTAAGTTTGAGATGGTATAAGGAAAATTCAGTTCAAAAACTTATTAAGGAAACTAGGTATCTGAAGATCTGTTATACATAGTAGCAGAAAAATAACAGATTGATATTGTAGAGCAAGTTGTTTAAAAGGTTCAAGCTACAGAACCCTTTTTTCCAAGGTCCTGTCTTCTGAGTTCTTAGCTTAGAATACCAAGTTCACAGTAAGAACATTGGGATTTAGTCTAAGCATGCCTACGTATTTGTTTCCAAGGAGTGCTGATGATCTAGTGAGCATTTCAAGCTTTTGTCAAACTTTGAGGGAACCTATACACCAATCTCCATCCCCTCAAAATTTTGATATCAAGCACTTAACTGATTTAATCACAACTTTCTGAATGCAAAGTGGGTGGGGAAATAAGAAAAAGCAATGTGTCTTTAAAAAAGACCAAAACAAAATCAAAGAAAACTGTAAGAAAGTAATAACCATTTGTAGGAAACTCATGGATTATTTCAACACTGTTCTAATAAACTTGTAGTTTTCAGTAAATTTACTTACATTTTGGGGGTGAAGAAGGGTAGTCATCCTTGAAAAGCATCCGTAGTTTAAATAAGCCTCCTTCCCATGGTGTCTATAAAAAGTTAATGTAGAGTTCCGGTTACGGCAAGGAAAAGTCAAAACTGTGGAAGAAACCTTACCAAGAATACAGTTTCTCAGGCAAAGCACAAGACATTCTTCTGCTACACAGTAGAAAATAGCTGTTCTGCACTGAAGCACAGTGTCTAGACCACAGTAAGCTATCCTACCTATATAAGAAGCTGAACTGGAAAGGAAGGAGTTTCTTTCTTTATTACAGCTAGTAAGTGAAGCCGAGTCATCAACACAGTCAGGATCATCACCAGTAATTCCATATAAAAGTAAAAATTTCACACTACATAAGAAGAGAATACTTTTGAAGTTTTACATGATACACATACAGTGAGGAAGGGGCTGTTGTACCCCCACTTAAGTTTGAGAAGATAGGATATGCATACACCCCTTAAGCATGTGAATGTAAATAGCTTCTCTTCTGCCTTATGAGAATGGGGTTAATAAAACCACAAACGAACTAAAAATGTGGACAGGACTGTAGCACTGCTACAGTTAATGAGGTTCACTAGTCTCACAGACTCCATCTTTCTATATAACAAGAAATTTTAAGAGGCTACTTATCTCTATCCAAAACTGGGAAGAGCACTCATAGGAGCAGTTCCCATGACATACCGCCAACCAAGTAAGACATCACTACTGAAAAGGGTCATATAAACAAGAAAAAAAATCTAGCAATGGAGAAAAAGACTGTCTCAAATACACAAAGCATGTAAACAAAGAAAAAAGCCCATCTTCTGACAAACTGAGTTCTGCTAAGAAGTGTAGAAATACAGAAAAGATTCTTATAGCAGTAAAATTAACTTCTCTGCTACTTCTCGTAACATGACCTTGCTATGGAAACACTGCAATGAAAGTAAATTTTGGATTGATTCTTTAAAACAGCTGGATTACAGATGGTCTCACATCTTAAGAGCAAAACTGATCAAATCTTAACCTTAAAAGAAATTTTTAAATTATTTCCTATCTGAATGAAAACCAAAACAAAACACCCAAAAAACCCACAGGAAAAGAGAAAATCACTCTGTTGTCATTGGCATTCATTATGCAAAGTCTCAAGCAAGAAAAGGAAGAAAAACATTAATAAGATAATACATTTCCAAAAGTGAATGAGTTTGATATTTCCTATAGTGTATTTAAAGAATTTGTTCTAAATTACTGTAGTCAGTTGTCAACAACTAGAAATCTATTCTCCATACCATCTCAAAGGAGTTCCTTTTTAGAAAATACTAGCTTTTTGATAGAATAAATAACCTATTTTGTTTGCTTTCAGTCACAGAGGAAGACAAATAGCTTTTAATAATTTACACAGAAGAACAGAACAGGTGGTGAAGTTTTTATGTTTCTGACAGAGCAACATACCTTGTGGGTGAACGACAGCTGAGACTCAGAAGCCTTACTGAGGCTAACAGTATGACAGCAGCATCATCAAGACCATATTGCATTATGGGACTAGTTGCAGATGTTTTTTGAGTCAAATTTTAGGTACTTAACAAGTGATTTGCTGTCAAATGAGTGAACAGAGTATCCAACCCAGGACTAACACCACTTCAATATTTCATCTGACTGACAAGAAAGCATTTTGGTGGTTTCAACTACTCATCTGAGGGGAAGCAGCTGCAGTATAGGACACCTCCAAACACAAAGGCAATAGAGAGCAACTGTTTGGTCTGGTAGAGATTAATAAGTCATGCTGCTTTTTGTTAAATATAATTTTTTTAATTAGCAGGAATTACATCAGCATAACTGATCTTTTCCGGATGTGACACATTTTTTAGTACACATGAAGCTGGCTTTAAGGCCTTGTTTGCTCCATTTAGTGGTTTACAAAACTTCAAAGCAACACCATGAAGATTTTGTATGGCATAAAAATTTTACCTAAGTATTTAAAGCTGACATCGCGATAAGGTTAACATAAACTGTTACAGAGGATGATCTTGTTTTGACAGGACACAAGGGGATGAGCTTTTCCTTACATTAGATTACTTGTCAGTGCTTCTTTAAGAACTGACTAATGCTGTGCACAGACAACTACCAAAACTAAGTTGTAACTGTAACAGCAATGCTATGTTCAGCATTCAACTAAGGCAGCATCACAGACCCTGAAGGTTTTACCTATGCACAGAGTCTTTTCAGAATCTAAGAAACAAGATCATAAAGGTATTTAAGCAAATTGGCAAAAGGCAGTAGGAAAGACAAGGCAAATGAGTCCCACAGGAAAGATCAGAAAGAAAGAATTAAAACCCCCAAGCAATTAATAGCAGTATTTCAGAAGAAGCAAGAAGATGCGAAGATAACCTCCTGTTAGTTCAGTACAAGACTCTTAAACACTGCCCTGAAAACCTGTATTCTTAAGGTGCTAAGTGCCAACAGTTGAACAGGCTTACAGTCTACTTTGTCCAATATTTCTAGTCCGCAGCACTTTTAATTCTAAAGTAGCAGCAGGACACAAACATTGTTATTAAACTATATGTAAGTTAAATTCTCAATTGTCAGTAACCTTATATATGCATGAGCAACTTATCACCATATATAAGGTTACTTTTCACCATAAATGAGAAGTTAAGAGAACAGTAAGTCTTACCCCTTTCTTTCCTGGAATAGCACACTCCCAGTTCATTAGATTCATTGTGCCATCTGGATTTTTTGTAGGTACTGCTACAAATCCCTGAGTTAAGGCAAAAAGACACAGGATGAGGATTTTACAAGACGTACTTAAAATACTTAATGATATATTTTATCATTACACCAAGTTACTTCCTTTTGCACTACATAGTTTTAAACAACTTTTTTTTAATTTAAAAATATTAATTTTAATTTTTTAAAAAAAATCCTATCAAGGTATTGAAATGATCTTCACCAGAACATAGACACAACTGCAGAGTCAAAAAAGTGGTGGTGTTCATACTTACAAATGGATGATCTTTTCGCCAGGCTTTTCTCTCCTGTGCAAGTCTGCTAAGAGCTATGCCAGACATATTCAGATTCCCTCTAAAACAAAAGTAATTGCTATTAGTATATACTTATAGAGTAAACCATACATTATGTGTTTATAAGCCCTACTCACACCAGAATTATTTTGACCTCTCATTTTCACTTCAATAACCTAAATGCACATTTCTGCACAGCCTGCAGAATTTTTCATCAGGAATAACATCATGTTTCCCCATGCCATCAAGCTCTTAAGTTACTGGACTTGACCGACAAAATTCCATCTTTATCCAATCACTTTTTATTTGAAGCCTATCTTAGAAGCAACTTTGACAACAGAAACACTGTTAGTAATGGAAAAAGTGCTCAGACTTCCTCTTTGTGCAACTGACACACACTCTGCTTATCTCCTTCCTACACCACATCAGGTATGGCAAATTCCTTCTGTAGGCAAACACCTGCATTACTCCCATTTCTGGCAAATGGGAATTTGCCACATCTTACTTTTTGGGTAAATTCCCACTGAACGCCAGTATCCCACACAAAAGCAACATGGGCATAGAATTTACCAAAATCATCTTAGTTTTGCAATGATGCCACTATAAAACTTATAGACAACAGCAGGAACAGGCAGCAACACAACTCAGTTAAGGAAGAGCTAGCAGCTCATTCCACAAGAGAGATTTTCAATTACAGTATAAACTGAAGAATATTTCTGCACCTTCACTGCCTTAGCAACAGCCAAGCATGGTGACCACGACTACAGAAAAATGTGCACAGCACCGATCATTCACTAATGCATGACACAGGACAACAGTTCTAGACAGGATGATTGCAGGAGTGGTGCTATCAAATTTCGAGGAGGATTCTCCATTCATCCAGAACAGCAGTCAAAGTGAGTTTATTTTTCATTGTCAAACTGTATCTAAGCTCAGGGTTTCAATAGCCACATGGTCAAATTGCAATGAAGGTTTTAATCTTCCTCAATTCTACACATTTTAAATAAGAGCTGATAATTGGCGGTGGGAAAAGTCAGGCCAATCTGTTCTCAACTCCACACGTACCTAACAAGCCTTTTTGACACCAGAATAGTAGAATGCTTCCACTTAACAAGCTCACAGAATGAATGATAGAAGAGTTACCACTCTATTAAAACAAACTCTTATACACTTGTTAAGAATTATGCAAAATTTCACCACCTCTCACTATAATTATTACTTATAAGAAGTACTGCAGTCTACTACTATTATAAGCACATGAATTGTAGATCTTTAAAACCACTAGATTAAGCAACTTACGCAGTTCCTAGGACAACATGTATTTTAAATCCGTTCTTCAACTTTTAAGCCAGTTTAGCCTGGCCATATTCCCTAATTCACCTTCAAAGCAGCAACTAAAGTAAAGTAAGATAAAGCTTTTTAAAAGGGACAATTCGCACTCAGTGAACATGAAAACACACAAAAATATTCCTATATTCAATCCAATTTTCCTCTAGTATTCCCAACACATACACTTACACCTTTATTATTGCAGAAGACACGCAGGACTTAGCGAATGCGTACACAGGACTTCAAATTTTAGTCTGTTCACAAGCAGGAGATGCAGAGCCATTGGAAAAAAATGCCAGTAGAAGCAAAAAAAAATACTCCACCAAAAAAACCAAATACAACAAAACCCCTCTACCTTAACCAAATTAAACAGGGAGCAAGTTTTAACATATTGTGAGCCCATGCCCTTGCAAGAGATGTAAATGAACTGAGTATACAGCATGATTTTCAGCTGTGATTTTTGTACCTGGTAGTCCACTGTACTAATACGAACCTTCCCATCCCAGGTTGAGAAAACCATTTGTGCTTATAAACCATCCAAATATTCTTCCATAGTTCACTAAATGCAGCAACGTTTTCTGCCAAAAGATACATTACAAGATGCTTTCAAATATATTTATTCTATTTCCTGTGGCTAACAGCCAATTCATTACAGCATGCACCTCAAGGGAAATGCCAGTTTCTCATTGGGTAAATAAACAGTGTATCTTCTGCAGAACACCACTAATCCAGTAACTTTTCAAGTAATTGGAAAAATCCTAAGTTTTCAGGCCATGCATCCTACTCGCTTCTGTTACACAGTACACTGTGCCCTAGTACAATAAAGATTATTCTAATGCTTTACAAATAGCTTTCCAAATCCTGAGGCATTCGATTTAGTTCAGTGCATATGAGAGGACAGACTTCACACACGTGGTTTCCACAGACTTCAGTTATATTGACGAGAACAGACAAGCATCTAAAACCTCATCTGTCTACTAGAAAATAAAGATTAGACAAAGAATACTGAAAGCCCATCTCAAGAACTAAGATCCCATTAGTTAAGCATTCTCTCAAAAAGCAATCTGCTAAGTGTCAATATATACTCTCTGTATCCCAATCTATTAATGTACTACATTACAAGGAAGGATTTTGCACCAGAAGAAGTCTATTCAATCCTATTTTGCACATGCCACAAAGGTCGAAGAGACCAGTCTTCACGTTTTGAGTTTAATCCCCAAACTTACCCATGCCCTTAAGAGGTAGTAACGTCCCTTTTACTGCCATCAACTCAGAAAGTTAACAGAAACTTCCAAATTTACTCAGTAGCTTACCTTTGCTGCTGTTACTGCCTACTTCAGAAAAAGGACAAAATAAAACCATGACGCTCATCACGATGCAAATTTTTGTGTCCCATTACAGAATATCTTACCCATTTACACTCTCCGATGGGGTGGAACAACCTACTTTCACACACAAAATGCACATCTTGCAAAGAATTGTTCTCGTGCCACAGGCAACTCTCTAAATACATCAACAAAATGCTCTTTTAGGTTCAAGAACTTTCAGTACGACTTATTGATTCCAAGCAGCAAGAAAAAAACCAGAACAACCAAAACGTTAAGATTGCTAGCCTCGTATTTATACTTTGCAGATTAAATACTGACATAAGAAGAAACTATTACCGAAGTAGTTTGCCCCGAACTATTTTTCAGAAGGGTGGAGAAAGCCACGGTCTGAGCTTTTAATCAAAGCACGCTAACTCTGGACTAGGATAGAAAGTCTCCTCTGCTTGCGGCAAGAGAAAGGTAGAAGAGGCCGAGCGGCGACTGGAGTCGCAGGTTAAACAACAGAAGACGCCGCGCGGCGATGGGCTCGGTGTTCGACGGCCGAGTAACCGGACAGGGCCGAGCATCGCCCGCCACCGCGGAGGGCCGCTGGTCCCGTCGGCCCCGCGAGGGGCCGGGGCAGCGCCCAAGGCCTGCACGGGGCACGTCGGGCCCGCCCTTCGTTCCCGGGCAGATACCCGGCGGGGCGGGACCGGCTCGCTCAGGCCCAGCGGTTCCACGCCCTGCTCGGCGACCTCCGCCCGCCAACACCGGGACCTGCGGGGCGCTCAGAGCCTCAGGCGGGCAGCGCTGCGCCCGCCGGCCCGGCCACAAGGCGGGAGCCGCCGGGCCCGCACGCCCATGGTCGCCGGTCTCGTCCCGTCCCGTCCCGTCCCGTCGCAAGCGAGGGGCATCAGCCTGGCCCAGCCCCGCTCCGCTCCGGTCCCCAACGCCGTGGCCACCCCGGCCCCACTCCCAGCCGGGCCTCACCGAGAGCCGCTGCCGCCGCGCGTGTCCCGGATCGAGGCCGCGCGAGTGACCCGGATGTTCCCGCTCCCGCTGCTTTGTCTCCACTCCAGAGTTTCCCTCCCTCTCGCCTCGGCGCGGAGCGCGAAAGCGCTATTCTGTCCCTCGGCCCGATCCGTCTGTCATCCTATCGTCACGCTTTACGCATTCTCGCGACCAGGACCCAGAGGTGACCCTAACAATGCCTGAGTATTAAGCACCGGGAAAATAATCCACGCGCGGCTATCCCAAAGCCGATCACTTCCTCGTGCCTCTAGCTCCCACCAGCTCCGGCGGAAAACCGAATCAGTTTTTACCTCTGGCGCTGTGGAAGCCGCCTGCGACTTAAGAACGCCTGGTCCGTCGGCGGGCGCGCGCAGGTCTGGCGGGCTGCGCTCGAGCCGGGCCGAACCCCGCCCCCTGTGCCCGGCCGAGCCTGATTGGAGGAGGGGGCGTTGCTCTGAGGGGCTTCCACGGCTGCGAGGCGGGCGGAAGGGCCTATCAGAGAGCTGGCAGGCGGCACGGAAGGCGGTCGTCAGATTGCCGCCGGCCTGCGCTAGTTTCACTGACCTTTACGGGACGTACGGCCTGGTTTTTGTTTCCCATTGCTCTGTTAGGTTGGTTTGGTTCAGCATGGCTTGGTTTCCTTTCCTTGATTGGGGAGGAGGCGTATTATTTGGGTTTCTAAGAACGAATTTTTAGTGGTAAGTAGAGTATAAATGAAATTCTGTTCTAATCTTGAACTTCTCATAATGAAACAGAAGAATATTTTAGTCCTGAAACCTCTGCCTAGCTATGTCTTGTGGTAGTCTGTGTCCATGTTATTTGAACGATATTTTGTGTAGTATTAAAGTTCAAAATGGTTTCTTCAGAACTCTATAATTGACTATTTCAGTATATAATCACCTATATTCCAATCAGCTGTAATCAAAATATATGCTGAAGATCACTCTACCTAAGAAACCTTTCAGGAGTAGCAAATGCCCAGCATACACCAGGATAAACACATGCTCCCTGAGTAACTCCACACAATTCCAGTGGCATTATGAAAAGCAGTGGAAATTGTTAACGTTTGGCTTACAGGATCTCTTTCATTAAATTGTACACATTACAGTCTCTGAGAATGTCACATGCATATGGACTATGTGTATATCACTACCAGGCAAGACTTCAGCACAGTGAAAGATGAACAGCACTCTAAAAGGTGAACTTGCAGGATCATTTTCATCTTTCTGAAGTGAAACTTCCCACTGAAAGGAAAACTAGTGCCAGATGAACCCTAAATGTTATAAAAGATCCAAACAGGTTGCTAACAACTTAGTCGTTTATGTCCCCTTTATAACCTGGTTTCTAGTTCAGGGTAGACACCCCTTTTATGCTCACCCTTTTCCTAACTAGTAAAAACACTTAAAGCAACAGATATGTAGAGTAGGAATTTGGGTTGGAAGTCATGCTGGCTGACTCTAAAGTACCAGTACTTTTAGCAGGACAGTCTGATGAAAATACAGATACATACATTGATTACTTAATTACTGTAATTGCTGTACTTGATTACTACAGCAATGTTTGTTCTTAGCACTTGTTTTAATAAAACTCAAATGCAATTAAACATAGCAAATTAGTTTAGTAAAATAACACAATTTTACTGACATTGCTGGATATACAATGGAAAAACTAGAATGTGCTTTGCACTTAAATCTGTTTAACTGTTAAGATGAAATTGACCTCATATGTAACTACAGAGCCTTAACTATAGAGCCTTTAAGAATTTAAAAACCATGGATCTTAGCTTCTCAAACTCTTACTAGCAGTGGTCTTCTCAATACTAATACTCAATTATGAACTTTTCTATAGCTGTAGAGGACACAGGTGTCAAACTTCCTGGACAATTTCAACCATCCGTACTTTGTACTTAAATAATTTACTTCCTTCAGCCATTTCTATCCTTGAAACTTATTATATGTTTGACTTATTACAAAGCATCAGTTTCTATTAGCTTAGTTTTTCAAACAAAGGAAGCACTTATATTAAAAAGCGAAGTAGTGGATTCTAGAATCTTTGATGTTAGGCAAGGTGGTTTTTCAGTTGTGCAAAAGAAAAGGTATGCAAAGTGTAAAACTTTTTCCTGTGATTATATATCCATTCAAGGGACAACCATTTCCTCCTATAATGATCAACAAGTCATAGCAACTGCAAAGGAACATAATTTCCTGTTGCCCTGTTCTTTTACAATTCTTCTTAGCCTTCTGAAATGTTTATATACTTGGAGTCAGATTCTCAGTTCTCATGGATTTTTCATAAACAATTCTATTTCTATGATAACGACTTTCAGATGTTGACATTTCCTCCTGGTAGGAGGAGACATTGATGGACTGTGGTTTTGACCAGTGTGATTGAAGAGGTTGAATCCCGTCATCCAATCTGGTCACATGTTCAAAACTGCATAAATACTGAAGTGAACAATTAAATCGGGCTTTTCCTGCTTGGAAATTTGTGCTGTGTCTGTGTCGATCTTTGTGTCAGTATTATGACAATTTCCCAACTGATAAATATCTGAATAGACCTAGCTTTTTTGTGACAAAGTTGTTGGGGCAGCAGTAAAGGATGCATCTCCTTTACAAAGGAGAAGGTGTTAATGCTTTGAATCACTGCCCAAATATGCAACGACATTTTACATCTGAAGTGCTAAACTAGGAGCTATCACAGGATATGACACCATTAATATCAATTAATGCATTTAGAAAAGACAGATGTAAGACACAACACTTTAAAAGGGGAAAACTAGGTTTATTCCATGCAGTTTACAATACACTAGTGTTATGAAAAGGAAGTTAAAAAAATACCCACACACATTTCATTTGTTTGTTTTGAAAGCGATGGTTTACTGTAACCACCTTCAAATCATCTGGGAAGCCCAAGTAGATTTTTTTTCCAGGGAAATTTCCCTGAATTCAGTTTCTTGTCTGTGTCTGTGCTATGAGTTTTGGTTAATGCATATGCATTAAAACCAAATCAAAACTCAAATTTTAGTGCAGTAAGAACACTTCAGAGATAATGAATTGGCACAAAATAAAGTATTATTGCTAATCCACTATCCAGGGAATAATATGTTGCAAGTATGGCCACTTGAGTATAAGCACAAACAGCTGATGCACAACTAATTTTGAGACCAGTGATTTGGAGGAAAAGGTGAAAAAAGAGAACATTTGTTGAATTGGGTAGATGGTCCTAAGGAGTGCATAGGAAGCAGATTTTTCATAGCTAGGTTGAGGTAAGGATAAGGACAGAAGCAGGTGCAAAAAGCTGCCATTTGATACTTCTTCAGCTTGGTAATCTTGTTTCAGTTCCAGGTAGAGGTTGGCAATATTACTTTTAAGAGTGCCTTGGCACTTGCTTCATTCTAACAAGTGCACATTAGGCAAGTTAAGGTGAGTAAAGTTGTGCATACGCTTTTGGGTAATCTTCAAAGGTAGCAAGACTCACACAATAAATACATTTATTTTTTACTCATTTCAGATGACGAGGCCTCAAAATCTCAACAGGTCTTAGGTCAAAATTTAGGCCCAGCTTCCTAAGGCAAGGAAGAGCACTGTCACATAACCTCTTCCCCTTCCACTCACCCCCTAAGTAGCAAAGTAACTTTTAAAAAAGTTTCTCTCATTATAGTAGTTATTAAGACACAACATCCTGAAGAGAACCCTCTGGTGCATCCAGAAAGCTATATTTGCACCTATATCTATTCACTGAACTTCTGAGAAGTTTATGCCTCGGTAGATGTTGCTAAAGTAAAGGTCAACCAAGTTGCAAAGAAATACTCCGTGACAATTTCCTGGGGCAGAATCTTCCTCAAAGCTTCTTTATTGCCAGTGCTGTTCCTAAAAGTTGTTAGATGTCAGCAAAGATAATAATAAAGTAGAGGGTAAGTGTACTGCCTTCTCTAGTGTGCTCTTATCCAATCTGGATACTGAAAATCCAAGCCTCATAGGAACACTTACGTCTGCAATCATTTCAGCCATTTGTAAAAATTATTTTAGAGTCTGTGAGTTGAAAGGAAAACAGACTAGTTGTTTTTTAAACATTGTATGTCTCTGGAACCTCGAATTAGCCCTGGAAAGCACTTTAGCCCTTAGCATTTCTGCTCTGAAAATGGAAAGAGTTCCTTCTGACAGTCATATAGGCAAATTGGACAGTAAGATCTATTTAGCCCTTTAAAGCCTCTGTTCATTAAGAAACCTTTAAAGACAGCTCCTGATTTTTGTGAAACAAATGAAAACTTACATGATGCTGAGTTCAGAGACCCTTCCACATTTTTTTTAAACTGAATATTCATACTATTTAAAGAATGGATAATTCTACACAAAAACCCATGTAAGAGTCAAGATTGTCCTTAAAACTGGAGATAACTGGTCTAAACTACAATGCAGTAACAGGCAGCATCCTCAGGCTTAAGTGTTTCAAAACTGTGTTAGAAAAGACACTTCTCCAATGACCACTCAGGTTTTAACCCTACTGTCTTAAGATAAAAGACACCGTTAAAGGCATAACAAAATTTCATCTTTCAAGAATCCCACAGTTCAAGGGCTGATTGAAAAAGTTAATTTGAAAAACTGGAAACTTCTGATGTGGTGAGAGAGAGAATAAAAATAGAGGAGAATGGCACTTTCTGGTTTTATCACATCTCTCAAGTGAACAAAACCCCAGACTTCCGGTTTTCATTTGACTTCGATCTTCCTCAAAAAGCCCAGAACAACTTACCACTCTTCTCCCAGTACTTCCCATGGAATACATTCCTGTATACCTGGGTAAGTATAATCCAGATTCTATTTAATTCCACTGAACGAGACACTATTGCCGTTTTGTACTCCAAGTTCATTTTTATAATATTAATAAAATTTGTAACTAATGTGTGTTAATTTGCTGGTGGTAGCTCTCTACAGCTTTAACAGAGACTGATAACTCTCAACAACCTCAACACACATTCACAGAAAAGTGTTCTGTTATGAGAAGCACTTTTCTGATAACACTATCACGCTACTCAGCAGACTTGTTCCCTTGGTTGCATGCCTGCAACCAAGATATCTTTTGTTTAATCTGCCAGTTTTCATTTTTCTCCTGAAAAAAAACAAACAAACAAACAAACAAAAAACCACCTCTCTCAGAAAAAGAGGCGATTGATTCAATTTTGGAATGTGCCGGAAACAGTCCTGTTTCTAATGAATCACAACTGTGCATTCAGATTGCTAGAAATGGTGCTATACAGCTATTGTGTAAAGAAAATCTGAAAGCAGAATCTCAGATTGATTCACAGAGCTTCATTTTTAAGAAATATCTTCTCCTAATGCTACAATGCAAGATGAAAGGAACTTTTATCATTACAAGAAACCTGAGTTGGAAAAAAACATAGTACATTTTCCAACTTTTATGGGTGTATGATTCTGACGATGGAAACTTCAGTAAAAAATCAAAAAAAGCTTCTAAATTCAATCAAGTCTTTGACATGCAGTTAAATTACTGTAGGATAAAACCCCTGCAATTAACCATAAAAAATGGAAATCCCACAGTAAGTAGGACAAAATCCCAGGTAACCTTTTGGCTGGGAGCTGCTGAGTCAGAGTATACATTTGGACAATTATTATGGACCATGTGACATTCATGTCTTTGACACCTCAGAATTACTTGTTCATTGCAGACAAATTCTGATTCACTTGCTGCTTGAAGAAGTCAAAAGCATCTTATATGAAAATGTCATCTCCAATAAAGGAAAATAGCCTCTGAGGAAACTTAAGCTGTCTCCTAACTCAAAGCAAGCAATTGCTATAGCAAATTTGAACTTCTGTTTTTAAACATGTTTTTCAAGAAGTTTGTCATGTAAGTGCCTTTAAGGAATTTAATCTCTCTCCCTTCCTGCTTTATTCCTTATGCTGTGATCTCTTCAAGCTCAGGATCTAAAAGTCTAACCTGGTATACTGTTCTGATTTAAGAACAGAGGAGCTGCGTATGTCCAGAGTTGAGTCCAAGGGGTTTGCAATACAGCTTTGCATCTCCACCCTGATGGTGAACCCCTCAGCTTTGCCCAGTCACAGGCAATTCTCAGGTAGGCACTCTCCAAATGGCAGAAAAGGAACAAAGGACCCCAGTTTAAACTGTACAGGTACATTACTTCATCCTGCAAGATCTTAACAGATGAAGCAACGTTTGCAAAGCCTGCTGATGCAGGCTGGACTCTAATGCAACTACCTTGTTACTGTCACTAACTTTATTTGAAACTGCAACAGTCAAACAAAAAGAAACAAAACTTATTTAGGGATAAATTCTCAATGCCTTGAAAAAAGCTGAAGAGAGCATTTCCATCTATCTGAAGGCCTCCCATGATCACAAAAATTAAAGCAATAATGACAACAGCAAGAACAGGAAAGTAGTTAGTTCAGGTGGTCTCAAAGAAAAGTGTATTTAAAATAATTTACAAGGTACCTGCCTACTAAAGTTCTCTCTTTTCTTTTCCTTCTTAAAATCTTTATGAGGTATTGGAAACAAAGTGCAAAAAAAAAAAAAAATTAAGCACTCATTTCCCTAAAATTAGCTATGGCAGGGATACAATGTTAACTAAACTGCAGGTAATCTCATCATAAAAGCAGGTTTTAAAACGGAAAATATTCCAGTGGAAAAAAAAGCCCCTTAGTTAGAAAAAAACACTCCTTTACATACTCTAAATTTGTTCAGTTTGCTCAGTTTGTTACTCATGCTTTGCTGATGTCATTCAGGAAAAATTCACTTTATTAAATAGTCAGTCTTTTTGGGGTTTAATAAGAGAGGCAACAGAAATGCTGAATCAGAAGGATCACTGTAAAACTGGTATTTTAGACATCCACTTAGATCATTGCTGAATTACTCTGTAGAGCACATCAAGAAAACAAGTAACATGGCTGGCTGCAATTCCATGAGTTGGGGAGCTCAAAGAATTTGGTGGAGTCATATTGCTTAAAAACACTGTGACTACTGCAGCAGAGGAAATGTTTTAATAGGCAGTTAACACAGACAATTGTTATGCTTATTTTCAGATACACAAGATAATATGTCACTATTTAGGGGACATCTGTGTGCTCAATTTAAGCTGATAAAATATGGTTACCTAAAAAAGTATAAAAGTATAAACATTTCCCCCTACACAATTACAGTTTTAGGAAATTAAATTCAGTTTTAACTTCTTAAAAAAAGACAAAAATTTTAAGTGTTGTGGAGGGGCCAGCAGCTTCCCGTGCAGACCACATCCAAGTCTCAAAATGCATTACAAATTCTTTCAAGCATTAGGCACACGGACAAGACATTTAGCCCATTGCTTAATCTGTTTAGTAGAAATGTTTCTTACAAATTTTTTTGCCAAACTTTTATCAATGTGTAAGTCCTTTAAAAAAAAATTTAAAAAAAAGCAGACCCTAGGTGTTTGAAAATTAGGCTTTTTTGTAAAGTATTACCTACAGTATATGCATAAATTCTGAAATTACTAAGAATGAAAACTCTAATGTCTTTATAATTTAAAACCATCTTGTAGCTTTTTGAAACTCCCTTCCACTGGTTCCATGAGTCAATGAAGCCAAGTTATATACTGTCCATTTCATTAGGTGTTTTAAAGATGTGCTAAAGATTTTGCTCAAAACATAGTGTATGTCTTGTGTATTAGCCTTCATCAAGGACAAACCAACAAAGCTGCACTACATTCTGTTCAAACACTGTTCTTAACTGCATAGCTGAAACTGTATAGAAAGAGAAAGGTTGATTACAGGTCTCCTGAATATCCAAAGTAATCAGGTTTTTCAACTGGATGAGTTTATGTTCACACTAAGGTTGATTTTATTCTGAGTCATAGAGACAGGGACCTAGGACTAGCCAGCTGTATTTCTGTAAAACCTTCAGCTCTAGAAAAATCTCTATCCTAATCCACTCAGTTCAATGCTTATATTATAGGCATTTTATAAAAGCACAAACACACATGTGAGTACAAAACACCTCCAAAGAAACAGAATGTTCAGTTGGTCATTTTAACTGAACTTTGATTCCACTTTCAAGCATGTGACCAGGACTGGAGCATAACTTTTGCAGGAGACTGTTTTAACAGAGGGAACATCGAGAATAACTCAGAGAAAGGCTATTTTCTCTGAGTTTAGTCTTCCCTTTGGGTATTAAAATAAGCTATACATCCAATCAATATATACACCCTTCAGAGAAACCTTTTCTCTGTTGTGTAACTTTAGCATGTGCTAGTTTCAGTTGATCTCCTAGGCTGTTATTACATAATAGATTATGTCACAGAGCCATGAGGAATGTGCAGTATAATACAGTCAACTGGGGCTGACACCAATTCTGAAACAACATACGCCCAAATACTTGCATTTCTGGGCTGTAACGTGTGTGGGGGTGTGTGTGTGTGTGTGTGTGTGTGTGTGTGTGTAAGTGTGTGTGTGTGTAGCACCAATTACATTGTCCTTTTAAGGTTTACAATGATTAGTAAGAAAATGTCTCCAAACTGATCAATATTGGGTCCTCCAGCACCAGACATCAAGTGCTACATGTCTTCGAGGAAAATATAAGTGCATGGTCATTTCTTTTCAAAAGACCAGTGTCAATCGGCCAACAGGAAAGTACAATCATGCACTACAGCCAAAACTTAACACACACTCCCACACCATCTATTCCCATTATATAATCTTGCAATACTTCCAGAAGTTGACACCAGCTTATAGGCAAATATGGTTGAACCCAAATCAACAGAAAATTGTCTAAATCAGATTTTTTTCTTTTGCAGCCAAGCCTCTTCAGTGTGACAATTCACTGCATCTTCAAATAAAAGAAAAAAAAAATTGTCACCGTTCAATACTGTCTTCACATCCTGGAACCTCGTTCTTGCAAAATCTGAAATAGACCAACAAAAATTCTATAAATGAAAATTAGCTCACTGTCATTCCTAAAGCATGGAGATCAACGAGCAACATGACTATTTTTAATAACTGGTAAAGTGTCAGGGACCTGGTTCAAGGACATTCTTGGGGTCTGTGCTTTGAAGCTGAAAAAGACAGATTGATACGTACAATGTCTCCTATCAAATACCATTAAAACAGGTGCAAAACACTGCTAGGAATTCAGTATTAATAATATAAATAATTAATACATTAATAAGACTTAAGAGTTGGCAATTGTAAAAAGTAAGCCACTGGACCTAGTTCGGAAGATCCTGAGGTCCCATGTGGTAAATTAACCTGGGTACTTTACTAGAAACAGAATTTAATCTTCATTTTTCCTGTTCCAGTAAAATGTCCTTAACTTTCTGAAGTTTCAAATGCAAAATAAATTAGCACTGAAAACATGAACTAGTAAATAAAAATGTGCAGAAATGGCACACTGGGTGCAATGATGCAAGAAGTTTTTAAAGCCCAATTACAACCTGGCAAGATTTATATCACCAACACCCATTCTACTTCCAGTTTGACTATTTTTTCTCCTTTTCTGTTTCAGATTTTTTTGGCTTCTCCAGAGAGGAAAGGACCCAAGTCTTAGGACTGACTGTTCAGGCAACAATATTTTAATGTTGCTGCTCTAAACTGAATCACAACCAGCAATAATGAGGTAAACTGTCAGTTTGTGTAGTACTCTAGAACTGTGTCAGCAGGCTGTAGAACCAATCATGACAAAACGCAAACACAGCATTAAGCAAAGCTTCAAATGTACGTGAGCACAAGTACTTAAGAATGTTGATCTGTAAGTAAAAGTCTTCTGATACTTCATTTTCTTTTTCTTCTTGATAGTTTTCTTAGTATTGGGAAGAGCTCTTTATTTCAAAAGCTGAAATAAAGCAAAGGCACAATCCCTGGACAATGGGAGGGCTGCCCTCAAGATGGAATTTCCTTCTATTATGATCTTGGTGTAGCCTGATGTTACAACAAACACTCAGTAGCACATTCCAGCCCACAAAATCGGCATGCACAAACACTTCAATCTCTGTGCTTGTAGGGCAAAGGCTGGCAATCACTTCACACAACAGTTTCAAGTATGGTTTAAATTTTTAAAAATTGACATATTTGGTTTCCTGTTAATATTGTTAAAATGGCTATTATGTCTTTCACAGTGACTGAAGTCAAGCAAGGTCTCACCTGCTTTCCCCAACTCCATTGACTTTTTTAAGGGCTGGGTTCATAAAATATCCCTTACCATTTGTGTAGCTCAGGGACAGTCCAGAGGCAGTGTGGTGTTAGATCAAAAAATTAAAAATCCACTTTATCACTTGCTCACTGCACTCCCTCCTATACCTGGATCTAGCTTTCTGCATACGAAGGTCTTTTTCATTTCAAATTCAGCATTATTGTTTTGAAGTCATGCAGCCAGATGTCAGTGCAACTACTTTGAAAAATTTCCAAAATACAGAAAGATGTTTTCCACCGGCCATGTCATGCTTTAAAGTACATTTTAGAAGCAAACAAAACACCTCTTATTTCATGAAGATAGTTCATGAATGTTACACATGACTATGTGTATTACGCAAAAAGCATTTCACATGAAATGGAAAGATCTAAGTGAATTCTGTGGAGAAAAAACAGGCTCTGTAAATTACTCAGCAACTGCTTGTATAATACATTCAAAAGGGACTAGATAAACTTACAGGCGATAGTGCCACTGATACCAACTCATGGTACTACAGTGTCATTGTAGCTTCCATATAATGATCTGGATGAAGGCTTGAAGCCAAAATTCCCAGACTGAGTTTTACTGGAAGGTGGGGAAATATATCAGGAGCAGATATCATAAATGTTTCATACTTGAACTCCTTCCCCAAGTGTTTGCAGTTGGTCAGAACAGAGAACAAAGTGCTGGAGTAGATCTCCGCAATAGAGAATAACAGTCTGACACAACAAATGGAGTCAGTAAGTGAAACCATATCCAACAGAGACAAAAACATGTCTGAAACAAATACCTGTGCAACTAGAAAATAATACTGGATCTATTAATTTTGTTAATATTTCTGATTTAATATGAAGTTTATGAGTTCATTCATTCCTAGAAGGGTACCTGCAAGATTAATAAACTTAGAACTAGTTCTGTTTTCTGTAGCATCAGGAACACACGCAATAAAACAAAGCTGAGCCAGATGTGGACCCTGAACTTTGCACACTGTACTGAGCTAGTAATCCCAACATCAAGCAGAAATTCCATTCCACCAGGCAACATTTTAACCCACTTTTCTTGGTACTTCTTTTGTAACCTTTACCTCTACTGAAGAGGAAATCATAGAATCACAAGAGTGGGTTGGGTTGAAAAGGGATCTTAAAGATCATCTCATTCAAACCCCTTTCCACTGTCCCAGGTTGCTCCAAGCCCTGTCCAACCTGGCCTTGGACACTTCCAGGGATCCAGGGGCAGCTTCTCTAGACAACCTGTGCCAGGTGTTTTCACCACCTTAATGATAAAGAATATTCTCTTATATCCAATCTAAAGCTAGCCTCTTTCAGTTTAAAAACCCAATGTCCTGTCACCATGAGCCCTAGTAAAAAGTCTTTTTCATCATTCTCATAAGGCTTTTTAAATATTGGAAATGCACTAACATTGGCCCTGGGGCTCTCTTCTCCTGGCCTAACAATCCCAACTGTCTCAGCATGTCTTCCAGCCTGCAGGCCATTTTCATGTCTCTCCTCTGGACTCATTCTCACAAGTCTTTCTTGTACTGGGAATCCCAGAGCTGGATGCAGCACTCCAGCTGGGATTTCATGAGAACAGAGCTGAGGGGGAGAATCACTTCCCTCAACCTGCTAGCCATGCATCTTTTGTTGCAGTCCTGGATAACTGGCTTTCTAGTCTGCAAGTATTGCTGGCTCAAATTCAGGTTTTCACCCACCAGTATCCCCAAGCCGTATGCAATGCTGCAGTAAATCCATCTATCACCCAGTCTGTACTGATACTGGGGATTGTCCCAGTACAGATCTGCTGTATTGAGGATTTTCCTTATTTTCATATTTCTCTTCTATTTTCCCTATAGGTACATCAGATACAAAGCTGGCTTAAAAATTCTAAACAGTGCTGAATGAACTCTCATATTCTAGAAGCCTGAGTGTGATTGCTTCTTAGGGAAGCAGAACATGAAAACTATTTCTTTCCACTCAAGGCGGCTGTTGATAGAAAAGTGTTTTAAGGACTGTTTGCCTCTCAGGCAGCTTAAGAATATTACATTCAACTCCAGCAAAGTGCCAGCTTACTTTGTTTCAATAAAGCTTCAGATTTGATCCATTCCTTTCAGCCATTCCTGAAGACCTGGCAAAAGGCTTTACAGTGCCCTAGCAGTAGCTTCTCTTAGCATCACTTCAGAAAATTATGTAGGTTCTTTTTCAGCCATGTGCAGCAGCTTCATAGAATCACAGCATATCCTGAGCTGGAAGGGATCCACAAGGATCATTGAGTGATGATACTGCACATGCAGTACATGATGTAATGATACCTTGCACATGACAACCTCAAGAATCATATCATGTGCCTGAGAGCATTGTCCAAACTTCAGAGGTAAGTGTAAGGCTACTTTACAGCTAAAAAGGTAAAATGTATAGGTGAGAAGCTGAAGTTTAATTTCATGCAATGGTAAGTATCTTCAATTTATACAGGCTCAAGTGACCACCCACACCATACTGCTGAACACTCCAATGGCATGTTATCTTCTAGAAACTAGAGAGTGGAATAAATATGAGTAGTACTTAAGGACTAAGTTAAGTAGTCCTTAAGGACACATTAGGAAAAGCGTCTAAATTGGTTTTTTCAGATGCAGCTTTTTTTTGTGCTCTTCCACTTGTGACTTTTAATGTAACTTGATCTTCAATCAGATGTCAAACTACAGTGGAAAGGATCCCTCCTCAGAGTTGTTTCCTGTGATAAATACAACTGTAGCACTAAGATCACACAATTTACTTATATTTGCCTCATCTTTACTAAAAAAATCCTTTGTTTCAAAATTATCAGTTCAGACCGCCTTTGGACTACCTTGCACTCAATCAAGTTTGTTAAATTATTGCCAAATCAGACATTTACTGGAAATGTATATGGTAAGTTTGTATCAAATGCCTCTTCATGTAAAAAACCTGACAGAAAAGCTGGTGCACATAAAATAAAAAAGAAATGAATTAATGAAAAGCAATTCTGGCCCTAGAATCTACATGAAGAACTTTCTTTCTCAACAAAGCTTTCAAGGTACTACTCATAATGCAGTTTATAAAAGCAACACTAATTATTCTGTCAAAGAAGCAATATCCAGAACAGAATTCTATCTTTGCCAACCATGCCACAACTATAATCACAAACACACACACACACACCACCAGGACTAGCCGAAGGACAGCACTAGTGGGGGTGGGAATTGGATGGGGCAGAAAAACATCTGTTTAAAATCCTAGGGCAGCTAGTGCTCACCATGACATTTACACTTAATCTGAGTCATTCATATCGTAATCCGTTTCTTCATCCTCACTCTGAGTGTCATTCAGCATGCAGCACGTATAAAAGAAGGAAGGGAAAAGAAGAGATTGCAAGTGAGTCAGAGATGCAACAAAGTAAAATCCACTTACACCTGAACCATCTGGCAATGACACTCATTTTTACCTGGGACCTCCACTCTTTGTCTGAAAAACTATGACAGCTGACCATTTCAAGAAGGAATGTAACAGATTTCATGACAATTTCCTCTTCCATATATCCTGAAGTCAGCAGATAGAAGCCAATAGTCAGGTCAATAAAGTGGTATGGAAGAGAAGACTACTTGTGGAAATACAGGTTTTCTTTTGGTTGTGCCATGGCTACCAGTAAAAGCTAGTGGAACCATTTAAGATTAATTTCCTTTGCATAAGTATATTAGAAGGTTACATAGAAGTCATCTACTAACTTACTATGCTGTTAACTGAAAAAAGAAAACACAAGAAAAATAATCCCTAAGAAGGAATGAAGGTGAAGCTTGATTAAATGGCTATCAGAAGATACTTTCTCCTATTCTGAAAATCCAGGACTATTAACTAAAACTGAAGTGCTTCTGAAAATCCAGGACTATTAACTAAAACTGAAGTCAATAAAAATTATATACTGGCAGATTTTTTTTTTCTCTAACTCAGTCTGCTGTAAAAGTAATAGGAGGACTTTCTTGTAAGTCAGTTCCAGTACATCAACATATTATCCTGTATATAAAAGTGGATACCAGAATTTCAATCATATGATCTTCATGAAGACACCACTGAGACTAGAGGACAATGCTTGCTAAAAGGGAACTATGGAGACAACATCTCCCAAAGTTAAGATTCCTGAACACAGCTGTCAGAAAACTCTCAAGAATATAATAAATTCTTTTTCCTTTATTTTCCCAGCCACAACATATACCTATATACAAAAATATGATCTTTTAGAAACATAATATATATAATAATGATTCTTCAGGTATTGCCTATTAATTTCTAGCAACAGCTTAACTCTTCCGGGACAAAAGGAGGGAATGTTATGTCTCAAACCAAAATTGACAGTAAGTCCTATTCACAGTCGTCAAATGATGCTCAGCTCTCTTCTCTGCAGCAATGACCAAGCAGCACATTAATGGAGACATCTAAGACAGCCTCTTTCAGCGCTACTCCATTTACACGGTCGTAATGCAGTTTCACCTAGCTTTCTGTTTTTGTCTTTAACACTTGCATTTGATCCATATTTTCTTTTACATAAAGGATGCAATGTAACACTGGCAACTTCTGAAATCACCTGAAAATGCACTACCATTCCTTATGAAGCTGTTTATTAGGCTCTAGAATGCCACATTTTATTTCAGGTAGATATCTCAGCCCTAAATTACCTTACACCTCTAATATGTCAACTTCCAAAGTCTTCCTCAAGCATCCTGGCAGACCTTAATGAGGGTTTTGAAAGAGTAAGACATGGTTTACCCAGTTTCACTGTTTACCTCTGACTACATTAATCCTTTACAACTCTTTGGAAGTTTTATCTCAACAGTGACAAACATAAATTTCACTAGGAATCCAACATACAGCTTACAGTATTTTTATAGTGCAAATTATAAAAAATATTTCATATGTGTAGCTGCATAAGTGTGTTACAAAGCATAAAAAGTAATGAAGTTTTATCTATTTGAGACCTCAAACAGTGCCAAGACTCACTACTCTTAGCAGTATTTCAAAATCAATTTCTTTGAAGGTGATTCTTGAAGAAGCAAGCTTTGATGATTTACCAACTGTTTTCCATCTACATAAGGGAAAAAAAAAAGCTTTAAAGCCCACTACAGGTGTATCCAGTTTGTCTGTAGTCATCTCCTGATATAAAGCAGCAATACAACGATAAATGCTGTTCACTATTCATGACACTGAATACACTTACATTACAGAACTGCTCTGCCTAACAGCTAGTCAGCTGTGGTTTTATGGTTTCCTTTGCACAAATTCCAAAATACAACTGAGTAAAATGCTAAGATACTGTGCCCATTATAATATTTTTGTAAAGTTGATTACAGAAAGTAAACTTGGTAGAACGCTGAAAATATTTAGTACCTTCATTTTATAACATATTGCACATGACTGTTTTACAGAGACAGCATCTTTCAAGTTCCATTCTTGACAGTAAGATTTCTTCAGCTGAAGTCAAGCAAGAAAAACAGTTTTTAACTGAACCAGTGTCATTCATATGTATAAGAAATAAAACCTAGTTTCTCAGCTGTAAAGAGAAAATATCTGCCAATACCTGGAAAAAACAGGCACTGAAAAAGTACAGAGTACTGTATTTAAATAATTCAGGCATACATAACCAATGAGTGCTGACTGTACCATTTACAGTCCCTTATACAATGGACAAGGAATCATTATTAGTCCTGAATAAGGGGAAAAAAGGACAATTAAACAATGGTCCAGAACAGAGGTAGATCTATCACGACTTGTGAAGTCCATCCAATTGAATACCATTTCTTTATCCCATGGCTAGTAACTCACCTTTGCTTTTTCACTGGGTTCACTGGTTGTGCCGTAAGGAGTGTTATGCAATTCCTTCGAGACAACACACAGAAATTCAGCCTGATCTTCATTGCCATAGTTATAGGAAGAACCAATACTGACCAGCTGTAAGAGGAAAAAAATAGTCAATTTTATTTCCACATAAAACAAATTTCATAAAGTCTCATGATTAGTACAAACACTTCTCACTCTTCAGACTGTAGGTTGTGCCTGAAACATGATTCTCCACTTCAATGCAAATACATTTTGATGCTGACAAATACAATGACAAGACACTGATTATAAGACACACACAGAGGTTTTTTTAAAACAGTTACAGAATTTATGATCTACAGTTATAATTATCCTGTGAAAGAAAAGACTGTGGAGGCAGGCAAGTGGAGAGGTAGCCTGTTCCCTGTTTCTGTTATTTACTGGAAACCTTCCTATCCTTCAAAGTTAAATTTTAAAGTTTATATGTGGTATCTTAACATGGCATGATTTAACATTTAAATGGCTGCATGCAGGAAGCTCTTTAGCCTGAAGGGATACCCATCACTACTTACAGAAAAAATGGTATTTCTATTAAAACATTTTGAATGAGCAAACACAGTATTTGCATCTCACTGGAAAACAAGACACAGTATGGTGGTACATCAAGCATACATACTGCTATAAGGAAGCTAATTAAGGAAGTGCTACAAGCAGAAGCCATGTATAATGAGATGTGACATATTTACAAGTTTCTACAGTCTCTATATTGAATGATAAATGACAATTTACTGACAAAGAAGAATATACTCAACATCAGTACTACTTCTTATGCAGCATGTTTATCAAATGGCAGAAATTGTCTTACCTTACACACAATACACTTACCTAATGCTAGAAGCTTTAAATAGCCTGCCTTTACAAGCCAGATTCAATTCAGATGTAGCTGATTCATTTATTTTAGAGTTTTATTTCAAAAGCACTACAAGATAATGTGTGATCTACACGATAATGTCAGATCTACTGACAAGATCAAAGTCCTAAAAATAAAATTGTCACACAGATATACTGTGTCAATCTGTCATTACCCAAACTATATTTAATCTATCTACCAAATCACCACACATATACAATAAGACTGCCCTATTCCCCAATCTCTACTATATCTTTTAAGTGCTCTGGAAATGGCCAAATAGAAAAGACCTAACTTACTCTTTTAGGGTAGCAGCACTTATAACACTGTAGATATCTCTGCAAAGACAAATAGTGTACTACTATTAGTCGAGCAGAACACCAAAGAGAGTAAAAGATCTGTTAAAGCATGAAAGATGAAGTCAAGATGAAATCCTGATCCAGAGTTTTTACTTAAGGGATGAAATTATTCCCCCAACAAAAACTGAAGTTAGACCAAGGTTAAAAGCAGCTTCCATACAGCACTGTCAGAAGAAAGCAAAGCCTCCCTGTACATTCTAAGAGGACAGAGATGTTCAGATGTTCCTACACTGAGGTAAGACAGCCAAGCAAGCACTTCCACAGACAGACAGAGCCAAGGTCGACAAAGAGCAGCAGGCAGTGTATCTACATAATGAATCAACTTGATGCCAGACCTAGACACTGTCAAGAGTTTTTGGAGCCTGATGATTACAGCCTACAGGACTCAGCATTCCATGAAGAGTACTGGCCATCAAAATACATCACTCTCAAATTACATACTTTAACTACACTGAATGTGATCACCAGAAACCTTCCCTGCCTCCTCCTCTTCTAACATCACTCTAGTTCTGCAAAATATATACATAATCAGTAATGAACACAGGCTGATCAAAAATTTATGTGTTAAAGATGTTTTTCCACAGTTTTCCAAAACTGTGTAATGAAGTTACAAACACCCAGGTTTTTTAGAAGAAGCAATGCATATAAATATATAATTTACCTTGAAATGTTAAATCGGCTAATCTTTGACAATGGATACTCTGCAGTCTGCACCATAACGTATTTGTGTAATATAGCATCACAAAACCCACAGAGTAACTAGTTTTATGGTTGCACAAGATGGACTGAGAAAGTCTACTGAAAAGCTGGAAAATCAACCCAAACTTACTTCATATATTGAGATGATTTGTTGATTATATTCCCTATCAACAAAAATGTAATGCACAAATTTTCAGAAAAAAATAGCAGTTAAGTTGCCTTAAACCCAATGAAGTGGTATAAAGTTTGCACTACACATTATATAGCAATGACAAACCATTTAGTACAAATACAATAATTGCTTCAACTATTAAGATAAAAGGTAGGACATTAATCAACATTTTTAACCCACTTAAAGGCTAGAAAACATTCAGAAAGTTTGCATGCATATTTAAATATAGCCACTCAAAATTCACCTTCTCTGAAGAGAAGTTTGAAGAATAAAATTCAAGTATACAACTTCATTAGTGTACAGTTGACTCTTCTTGGAAAATGGCAACAACTCGTTACCAGGTAAGCTATGATAACTACCAGAAGGAGAAACACTTCTTTACTTAATGACATTCTAAAGAAACAAGCGACCTCTCTGAAAGTAGATACCATACAAGATGCAAACATCAGCCAAATCATCAATCCTGTTTCAACCAGGTTGACAGGTCTTAAATTGATAGGTACTAACAAATACTTCATAATCCAACCATGTAAATTAACCTTTTGCACATAAGTCTTTTTAGGAGCCATGGCAGATTGAATACTTTTAGCCAGTTGGATAGGACTATAGATTTAGCTGACTGCAAAATATTTAATGACTTTTTGCTACTACTGATCAGTTGATAAAGTCACTTTTGCAGAATCAGACCCAAGTTGCTCAAAACTCCAACTCACAGTACTCTCATAAGCAGTTTCATATGTACGCAGGTAAAAATGTATAATTTGCATAGTAGCAGCTGCATACTAGAAATGTCACTGTAGCTTTCTGAAATGATCAACAAGAAGGCTGATGGCAGAAGAAGAAACAATGGAAAATGACTGCAGATTAGAACTGAACTGTTCTGCCAGGAACTGAGATCAGAAATACGCTTTTGCACTCCTATTCCAAAAGTCACGTCATTGTTCCCAGTATTAGTGACAACACTTTAAGAAGGATGCTGATAAACTGAAAGACCACCCCTGCCATGTCTGTCTGCCCCCACACTACCACCCCCATCCCACCTCCCAAAAGAAGCCACAACACATCAGAATTATCTGAGATATGAAAAACAGGTCAAAGGATTTCAGATTATATAGACTACTGTTTCTCAAACTTTCTGAAACAACTGTTTTTGTTTTGAAGCCACATTACCAAGAACTTACGGAAAGATAAAACATGTTGAAACTGTAAATTTCATAGATTTGTATACTTTTTTATATAAACATATGTACGTATACATGCATATATCTATTTTTCTTCATTGGTTTATTCCTTCCT
Source organism: Cettia cetti (assembly GCA_013401135.1). NCBI lineage: Eukaryota > Metazoa > Chordata > Aves > Passeriformes > Sylviidae > Cettia > Cettia cetti. Next base: position 27,493 of record VZUI01021105.1, read on the forward strand.
TGTTTCATTACACTCCTTACTAAAGCACTGTGATCCTGTTTAAGCATCCCTGTGAGCCCCAACAGTGTCAGAACTGAGCACAGGAAAATGCCAATGCTACTTATAGAAAATTCATTAGATAAGGATCCATTATTGCTTGCAATAAGGGTTGATGATACCAGTAGGCTGTCAGCTACAGCTAAGAAAAGGCAGGAATGCAAAGCAGCCTTACTTTTACTTTTATTAAATCAACAGAAATATAGTTATTGCTTGATGTGCCAATAGAGGTCATGATTTTCCTGAAAAGACAAAGAAATCACAAGAAGGAATTTCTTGTCTCATAATAAGGAACGTTATTTTTGAAGTGAACTAATCTCATGCCTAACTGAACTGAGACAAGAGCTCAAAACCAGACACATTTCAGTAACATGTTTATACAGAATTGCTTTATTGGTTTAATAATATTGATTCAAAATCTATATAGTACATTTACCAGACAAATCAGCAACAGTATTGCTAGCTCAGATAACCACTCCAGCTTGCACAAACAGCAGACCCTCTTCTTCTTCTTGTCTTCTTTGTCTTCTTCTTCTGCTGACCACTGGAGTTACTAGTATTAACTAACTTTTCTACTTCACCACTAGTAATTTCCTTCTCTATTTTGTGATGGTCTGATTCTCAAAACCAAGAAAATTCCGTAACAATTATTCTCAAATTCTATTTTAAATATTCTTGTACTTTGAATATTACTGCTTTTATTTCAGATGTGGTGAACTCCTTGTACACTAGAAAGCTTGAAAAAAGTTTTTAAAATTTTTAATTATGCTATCAGCTAGTACAATTAAAGAAAATCCTCCACTCAATTTTTTTTTTAAAGAACCATGTTGCATGAATCTAAGAATGGACTCTATGCCTTTCACACATATAACGCATTTGTTCTGCCTTCCCAAAGGATTTGCAAAAGGTTATGAAGATACACATCAGCTCCTAAAACTAAGCACTGATGATTGACACCAGGCCTGAAAGAATATTTATTTCAGGTCCTCTTAATGCAAGAGTCAGACTTCAAAGCTTTATTTTTTTAAATTATGATTTTATTTTATACCTGCATTAATTTCTTCACTACCCTCCCCACTTTCCATTTTACAATGCTGACTTTTACTTTGAGCTATCCAGGACATGAACGCATGAATAACATCATTCTGCCTGTACCCTGCACATCCCTAACAAGCCACAATTCTTCCTCTGCTGCCACAAGTCTGTAAACCCCACATTTCACATTTCAAATGTTACCCATCTTACAACTGATAGTGCTTGATACACGGAAAGCAGATTCTGGAATAAAGCTGGGTAACAGTCCAGGTTTCAAATCTAGAATTGCTTGATTAAATGTCCATATAAAGTCATAGACAAAGCTTTGTTTTTATTAAGCCATTTCAGTATCATGTTATCTTCATAATGTTATTCTTATCTTTCAGACTAAATAACCATATATGTTGCAAGAAAAAGAACAAATACTCTAGACATTTTGTTGATGAAAAAAATTACAGAGCACCAGGTTCCCAAATCAAATCACATACAACACTTCAAAATGCAGCACAGATATTTAAAGAACCAGAAACTGTCTCCAATGTTACTGAGAGCAAAAAATCCTTCCCAAACTCATGAATATTTGGAAGGAACACAGTAATCAAAAAAGCAAAACAAGGGGAAAAGGAAGGATGAAAAAAAAAAAAAAAAAGATGAATGAAGCTAGGATTCCCCATTTGGATTTCAAGAGAATTTCCCAACACGGAAAAAAAACCCCAAAACAACAAAACAATAAAGCCAAGAAAACACCCAGGATTTTTTTAAACTTGAGACAAGATTTAAAACTGCTCATTTTGTTCTCCCCTCACTCCTCCCTATTTTACTTATAAAAAAACTCCTGTTATTCGTTATTCTAGTTTGAACATATCTCATCAACTAAAAAAGAGTTAAGTTCTAAGCTACCAGAAATAAAGGGTTCAGACTCAGAACTTAACTTTGGTGGATGAAATAATCATTTTCCCAGTTTACCAGAAATATCCCCTTCTGGGCCCATTGAACTCAAAGCTGTATTTTTAGGGTTCCTTAGGTTTGAATTGTACCTCTTAGTTAAAAGGTATGGATCAAAGGCTGTTAATATTGGAGAAAAATTTAAGGAAAAGAAATTATCTGTTGAGGAGGTAAGAACTCTTCCTAAGAGAAACTCTGAACTAAATAACCGAAGTATTTTTGTTTGGTTGCTTTTCTATTATATTTATAGTATGAACATTCATAATGCGTAATGAAATATCGTGAATATAAATAAAAGCCAGTCACAAATACACACAAACTACTATGTACTGTACATCCAGAAAAAAAGTGGAATGATCTGAAAGCAGCAGAAACGCAAGGAGGCCAAGCATATCAGTGTGAGGGCAAAAAGAATCGTGTGACACACCTCACTGCAGCGTTTCTGGAAGCATCTCTCTTCCCCTTTCACTTCCCGTGACACTATCAGCAGAAACTCTGACTGCTGAGCCCGGCCACAGCTGTACTGGGAACCTATACTGACAAGCTGAAATAACCAATCAAAGCAAAACACAAAAAGAAACCTTTGTAAAGCTGAAGCACATACTGTTATCCAAATTGTACAAGTAACAGATGAGCTCAAAAGTTCAGGTAACACTTACTTGCCACTAGAACAGATTGCTATCAAGCTAAAACTTTCATTTCAACGTAAATTTTACTGAGGCATTTGCAAAGCCCTTTTTAATTTAAATGGAAGTTAAGACAGAAAACTCCCCATACAACTGTGTGGTAGCTAACCACTGTGAAAAACAAAGAAAGTTTGGTGCATTATTTTTCTGTCATACATTGACAAGTGGAGAAGATAACATGGATATAAGACTGGAAGGTGTTATATAAATCAATATATAAAGCCTGGTTATTAAAGAGCTTAATCTTTTTCCAAATACTGATAAAATACAGCTAAGGAAACATAAGAAGTCAACAAGAGGAAAAAATGTTGAATGGTCTAGATTAGTTTTAGAAGGAGTAATTTACAGAAAATCCAAGAAAATAACTGGAGTGTAAAATTGTCTTATTCCCACAAAAATCCCTACCAAGAACACTGGCCAAATGGCTAATAATTTAAAGAAGGTTTAATAATTTAAAAGTTCAACCTCAGCTAAATTTCTCAACCTCTTATTACAAATAATAACACTAGTGCATTTAAATAAAAGCATAACTTGTCAGTGCACTTTAGAGAAATTAATAAGCGTCAAGACCTAGACAACAATTGCCTACTCTGAGTAAACTAGAGATTATGACAGATGAGAAGGTCCATGAATAGTACCTATATATATCCTGCTACTGTATGTGAATAATTTTGAAGACAATATTTAAATACCATCCTCCTCATACATAAACATACTTACAACTGCATTATGGTCAGAGTCAGGTTACATTAATCATTAAAATTTACATGACCAGCACTGCTGCTGTCTAAAGCCCTTCTATTTAGCTACTTTTTATAGCCTACAGTTTTTTATTTTGTTTTATTGCCAAAATACTGGTTTTTTTCTGATTGCATGAAGAGGCAACAATTGAAGCTAAAAATCCTCAACAAAATAACCCACCAAAGTTTGGCATCATAATTTTTGGTTATAGATTTTGGACTGGGACTAATACATAATTGTACCGTTCTAGCAGAGCTTTCAAATGTGTTCTTTGGAAAAGAGAGTCAATACATCTGCATAAGTGCAAAACAGTTCAGCACCTTCCACTCCTATTTAATAACCATATACAATCATATTTAACGATAAAATTTGAAATGCTAAGCATAAAAACCCACTCTTTTCAAAACCAACCACTTGTACATGTTATATGCGGCTTAGAGCACAAGGACTCTCAATCTGTAAGAATATCACTCCTCTGAAAAAGCTCATGATTCCATCTTTTTTCACATACAGAAAACAGTGGATGCCACCCCAAAGACCACTTCTGAATAAAAGCATGCTGCTGAGCAACATGGGCTTAGAAAAAATTACAGAAATGCTACAGTGTTTAAAGGTATTAACAATAAAACTTTTTGTGCACAATATTCTAATCCTGTTTCAAGTGAATGACATCTACTACAAGCAGGTCTGCAGTACAAAGGAAGGAATGGCCTAGTGTGAGGTAATGAGATGCTAAGTATTATGAGATCATACAGCTGTTGTATTTATCTGCTTCAAACTATATGTCAAAAAATGTGTAACATAGGAGAGGGAGGAAGTAGGGAGACAGCTGGATGAAACAAAGATGTAATGTCCAAGAAAACCACTGGATTCTTCCAGTTCTAAGAGAGATTATAACAGGTCTTTCAGCAGCTGCACTGTCAAAGCAGTATTACTCGCAAATACAATATCACCAAAGGGTTTAGGACAGGTAAAAGATATGGTGTGATTTAATTTGCTAAAAAGTAAAGGAGTTATATTTGTAATAAAAGCTAGTTTCTCTTGACAACAAAGAATGTTGAAAAACCTTTTTCCATGCACTGTCCGAAAAACAACCATGTATTAAGTGAGAGTTATTTTCAGGGACTTAAACAACATGTTTGTGGCATGGCAAACAGACCTAGTAAGACTTGAAGCAGAGTACTGAAGCATAAAAAGCTTGCTTTGTGCCTGTTTTGTCCATTTGCTTGTGGCTGTCTCCATGTCACTAGCACTTTACACATTTTGTCAAATATAAACAAAATGTTCCCTTTTACCTTTGTGTCATGAATGTTTTTCAAATGTTGCTTTGTTGTGTTATTAGACTGAGACTGCACAGGATAATGGGCTTGTGCTTATTTCAATTTCTCCTATTGTAAGTTATCAGACACTGAAAAAGATGCTAGCAGATGAACACTTGTGTTTCAGAGTCAAAAGATTTAATTGCTCCAATGCAGTTTAAAAACTCTGCTGGATTAGGAATATGAAGGATGAAGCAGCTGTACAGTTAATTTCTTACTTACAGAGACTATCAAAGATAACAGATAGATCTGGCGATTTTACAGTGTGTTCTTGAATGTACAGACAAAGCTATTTTTATGCACTGCAAAGAACAAAAACATTCACATAGCTCTCAGCTATCAAACTTCACATCCACATGGGTTGAAGTTTGCCCACCTTTATGTATCAGGGTTTTTAATCAGAAGAAACACTCTTTGGGCCTGGCAAACATTTATTTCCCAAACTCATTTCTTTTACCCAGTGCTCTTCATATCTAACCCACCATTCATATAAACTTCTATTAGCTAATTCTGGTTCATTCACCCTTCAACTGCTTATGTGTAGACACTGAAGAATTACATTTCAAACAAGTTGCAGATGGTTTTATAGAAAGTCAGCAAAATTCACCTCCTGGAAAGCTACATTATTTTGTTTTATGATAAATGCAAACATAAATATCACATTTTAACTTAGCTGTGTATGTTTAGCCAAATTCCAAAAATGTCTGAATCAAAAAAGATGAACAGAATTTAATTTATACTCCTCTTTCACAAAAGATACTTCTTACTTTTTTTTTTTAGAAGACTGTGTTAGCTATATCCCATATGGATTTATTACCTGTTCAAATTTCCAGCCATCGGACATTGTGGAAACCATTTGAGTGAGCTCCTCTTCCTGACACTGCAGCACTCTGTATACATGTTTGACTGGCACCTTCAAGAAGAAATAGAAGATGCTCAATACGGCACGGAATTCATTATGTTTGTGACTTGCCTGAAGTTGCCCTTACTCTCTAGAAATGGTAAGCAACACCACTTTGAACCCATTCAGAGCAATGAAAAATTAGGGCCACTTTAACTACCTATAGTAAATGCTATCAGAGCAACTCTGCAATCTGACAACCTGGCTTCAAGAGAAACTTGTCAGTAACAATATAAGTTTGGAATATCTCCATGAAGACTCAGTTACTAGGGAAGCCTGAGTGGAGAGTTAAAGAACAAACTTTATCATATTCACTTTCACAGAGAATATGAGCTGCTATGAGAAGAGGCAACCTTCTCAATCACAGAGCATTACAAATAAAGAAAGTAACTTTGCTACAAAAACATATGACAGGAGCTGGATTCAGACAGCATCTGTATGTGTGCCACATAAACGTACTATATAAACTGCAGTTATACCATAGTTGGGCAACCTCATTATATTCAGAGCATTTAAAAGTTGATGAGAGAGCGATGCTATACAAAAGCTGTTCTCTAACATAACTATTTCCAGAAACGATATTATGACAAATTCTACTATTACTGGACATTTTGGAACAATTACTTGGAATATTTTCAGTTTTTGAACAAGATCTGTGAGCTTTGTAAGCAGACTGGCAGAAGCCAGCAATTAAGAATATTAATCTTTGTGTACTAGTGGTTCCAGATCATCCAGTGATGGAGGCCACCCATCCAGTATCTTACTGGGGAAATCAGGAGTTACATAAAAAACCAAATGGAACCCACTCACTATTTGTCATAGGACAAATAATCAAAAGCACATGAGAAAACAGCCTCACCTGTGAGATTTTGCTGTCTCTTTCTCTTATTTTGTCCTTTACGAGTTTTATTAGAGATGTGATATTGTAGAATTCAGCCTCTTCCAGTACACCTAGTATGAAAACATTTTTTGGAAAGACAGTGTAACTAAAGATTCCAGGCCAAAATCACCAACCAGTCCATAAGATTATCCTCTCAACAGCTACAGAAAATTAGTTCTTTTTTCCCTATAAGATAGTTCACCAACCTAATGATTCTGGCTTCTTTCAGGTACATGTAATTCAATGTTTGGCTCATTCTAAAAAATTGTTGTAAAAATATCCCCAAGAAAACTGATGCCATTTCACATACAAAATGAGGCAAGTAACAAAAAAATGTGCACAGATACTGTCCCGTAGCAGCCTGATAAGACCACCATACCTCAGGCCCTACCTCAGGCTGGAATGCAAAAGAGAAATTTAAATAATCCTACTGAAAATCTCTGCAGCTGTTAGCAAGCAGAATTTTTTTTACCTGTCTTTGAGATCTTAGAGTCTGAAACAAAAGCTTAAAGATACATATTGCTTCTACTCACATGTTCAAGGCCTACCTGTTCTCCACACACAGTATGCTTAACAATGCACATGGAAATTAAACTTCATACTATTTCCTCCTAGTATTGTTAATTGTATTTCTCTTTGATAAATTTCTTCAATATGCTATCAATACAGTTTTATTACTATATGTTTTAAAACAGTCATTCGCCATTAGAGTAAAACTGATACAAACTGGGAACAAGGAGGGAGAAGCTGGGGGCAGAATTCTTTAAAAGCATATTCCACACATATGAACATGCCAGAACTTCACTTTCAGTTTGCTTTACATCTTTTAAAGCTTGTTTCCTAGGCAGCATTCTTTTGCTTAAAGAGGACTAAACCCAAGAATTTCACAGTCACACAGGAACGATACAAGGTTACACAATAAAAGGCATCTCTCCTCCTGTTTGAACACTTATGTTCCAACAGAGAATGGGAGGTTGTGAAATCAAGCATCATACTCAAAATGCTCAAATAACCCCAAATACTATAATTGCATGATACCTGTCAGTTTTGAAACAGATGGAATACTACACTGGTTAAGGTTTGCCATCTTGTTCTAAGTTAGTTTTGGTGACTCAGAAGTGAAAATACTAAGCAAGTGACAAGCAAACAAGGTATTTAGCAATGTCTTACCTTCCTCAGCTAGGTCCTTGTTAATAACCAGTTTCCCGTGTCTGAGATAGTTCAGCACTGGCCCAAAGTAGGTTGGGTCTCTGTCTATTAAATAGGCACCTGTTTCATCCTAGATTAGAAAGACAAACAAACACAAACCAAACAAACAACCCAAAACAAAGAAAGAGAACACCAAAGTCCAAACCAAGCAAACCAAAAACCCCACAATGATTTGAACATCCAAGTGGCAACTGCAAGTTAATATTCATCTTGCAAAGAGCAGGTATTCAGAAGTAGACACATCCCTGAACGCTGGATTTATTAAAGACAATAAAAGGAATTAAATAACATAACTGTCATGGTATCAGACTGATGAATCAAACCATCCAATACGCAACTTCTCTTATCTGATCAATCCTCCCAACCCTTTGTCAATGATTAACACCATCATTAGCATGAAAGATCTAAGCAGTAAGAGAGAACATTGAAACTTAAGGTTAAAAATAGCACTTGAAACCAGAAAATTTTATTTGGAAGCCTGAAGAGTCAAAACAAAGGCTACATTCTAGCAAGCTTCAAGCACCAGTTTTTCCTTTTTCTTTTTTTTCCCCCTTTTTTTAGTTAAAGGCAAACAAACCAAATTCTTTTTAACCTCAACACTTTGCTCTAAAAACATTTGTTTTTTGTCTTAGCTCAGATGTTACAGTACCCTGAGAACTGCTGCATACCAAGCAAGGGTTGTACATGCATCTTCTAAAAAAAAGGTACACTGAAGATGCAATTCCTACCTATCTCATGAAGATAAGTGAAGGAATAGATGAATAGATCAAAATAATGATCAGTTTACTGAAGAGACTACAGCATTTTGCGAACTGCAAAACAGTTCAAGAAATTCACCTGCAGAGCTGATATTTTTGACAAAGAGAGAGACAAGCAAAATTGATAATTCCTATGTTATTTAGAATCTATGTGTGAACCCCTGCAATCTAGACAGTACTGACATACTTTGTGCTGGCTGGAGGTCTAAGGAAGAAGATTCATAGAAAGAGTTCTAACTGATCCACTGCTCCTTTCTATTATCAAGTGGATTACTGACTGTATTAATCCATTAGTACATAAGGTTTTGGTGCAATGGTTATCCTACAGATATATATTGGAGAGATATATACTGGACCTCAAATACTTTTTTACTTATTTTTAATATTCTAGTAGTTTATGGGAAATACTCAAAAAATCATCATTACCAATAACCCCAGCTAAATGTGGATCATATTCCCCCAAAACCACAGGTACTAGCGATAATTGCTCTTCCATATGGAAGAAATTCTGATGCAATCCTTTGCATTTGAACATTAAGGCTTATATGGAAATGTTTGATTACTGAAGTGTGATACCTGAAAGTTCTCTCTACTTAAGAGTAGGTAGAGTTCCTAAAATGTTTCATTGGAAAAAAAAAAAAAAAAAAAAAAAAAAAGGCAGATGTATTTTCAAGTACATAGATTTAGTTTCTGAATAACTGCACTTGTCCAACGAGGATTGGTAGAATGCAGAAAGACCACAGGCTGAACTACAAAAGCCAGGAACTCTTTCTTATAACTACAATTAAATGCTTTACACACTTAGAGAGAAGTCATTTCAGAAGAAGTGAAGGAGTGTATAATTTTGTATTAAATTAACTGTTCAAGAAAATGCTAACATATTAAAATGTGCTGTCAGTTAACCTACACTCAGACCAGAGAATGCCTGATCAAGTCTAATCACAATTTCTTCTGATCTATGCTCATGGTCTCACACAGACTATGTATTAAAACCGGTAGATAGCTGAAGTAGTATAGTTTTAATATTTCATCTATAAATATATTTACATTACCAAAACATTCCAATAATGTACAATCTATAGCTACAACCCAAAGAAATTAAAATAGCTGACAGCTGCATGAATTATAAGCTGAAAAGTATTATTTAGTAAAGGAAAAGAAGCCAGTGGAGTTGGAAAGGAAGATCCAAAACAGATAAAAAGAAACACTGTTTTAAGGAAAAAAAAAACTGTACTTGGTCATCATCTGAACTGCATCAAGAAACATGGGGCTTACAAAACTGGAAGTCTTCCCAGTTAAGAAAAATCTCTACCTATAATGTTTTTCATTAGTAATTTTCTACACTGCAGTGTTTTCTCACATCACCTTCTGCAGCAATACTGGTCATCAGCTCTACGCCACTACACAGATAGAGATGTGGGTTACAGAAGCAAAGTGATTAAAAGCTCTAAATGAAATCTTAAGTAAAAACAGCTACTTCACTCCTTGCACAAAAGGCCTGAACTTTTTTTTTTAAAGCCTACATTATCTGAAATTTTTTTTTCTGAGTTGACTTCTATATACTAAACATGCCTTCAAGAAAACCACAAAGGGAAGAAGCTATGTCAACCCTTCTCTTTCAACTTCCACCTTATGAGAGGTCATACATGAAAAAAATACTATCCCAGTAGTGTCAAAGTTTACTCTGTGCAGCCTTTCAGACAACAAGCTTTTGGTAAATAATTTTTTAAAAAAGGCCCACACAAGTTCTATAATTTTTGCTGTAATCAATTTTTTGATTTTACATTAGTAAAAATCAACAATTAAAGAACTCTGGCTAAATTCTGGGAGTGTGTAACCAACCCAAATTCTGTCAACAGGACTCACTTGAGCATCTAAATTCCTTGCAAAAGTTGCCTATCCAGATTACAGACATACAAAATATGCATTAATTAACATTAAGAGGAGGATGTGTGTCTTGAACATTGACTTGACAACTCAGATGGGCTACACACTAGCACCAGGATGTCAAGAGCTGAAAGATGAACCAATCAGTAAAGAATATTGTAACCATACACAAATAATGCACAGGCAAGTGAGGCAAAAAATTTACTTCCTCAGCATCTTCCTACAGAAAATGTCTTAGCACTCCTCCTTTTGAGTGAGCTGCCTGAATATCCTTCAATGTATGCTAAGCACTTCATGTTGAAATCACTAAGAAAAGCGGATTACGCTACATCTTTAAGGATATTTATGTAAACAGAAATCCAATACAAGCTGACACAGAAGTGTAGTCATCTGCTCTACCTAGAACTCAAAAAATACAGATTGTAAGTCTTTCAGAATTTTATCAGGACTGCTTTCATCCACATGTACATGAAAACACACTGCGTTTTCACATGTAACTAGCATTTTGACACTTTTAATAGATCTTTAAGTTAAAATAATTAATTGCAAATGTGATCCAATTTGATCTCGACAATTTAAAGAGGTAGCTAGTTTGCATGTACATAACTAGCTTTAGCCTTGCTAGCTTAAGTATTAATAGTGTTTGATGCCCCAGCTATGCAATTTCCTCTGCTAGCTAGTAAATTGTTTTTCTACAAGGTTTGAGGAAGTTTGAATCTTCACTGACACAACTAGTGTAGGTACTTTGAAGCCATTTCTCAAACTTCAGGTGAATACCACAAATGTTAGACAAACCTATATTCTAATAAGGTTTCTAAGTTCTCTCTCTTTTAGATGTATTTTATACAAACAGATGTTAATGTTTACCAGAACAGCAGCAGAAATTTCAAGTTTCCTCTCTCTTCAGCATAGTCACATCACCCCATACTTAGAGGTGTTCCCTGCAAATGCTGACATTCTTCATAAGAAAACTCAAAACAAATGTACGTTGTCTCTGTGTATCCACCCCTAAACTGCTAGTTATTCACATAACTGTATCTTTACCCAGTTCTACTTCTGCATTACATTCTTCTCTCAAGAGCTTTTTCTTCATTGTCTATAAGTTCTAGGCCTTTTTCATGCATGCTTATGAGGACACCATTTAGAAGACACCACTGCCCACATGCAGTGAAGACTGTATTTGTTTATTACCACTCTTTCATGCTAATGTTTAGTTCAAGTTACAAATACCATGGAATTTCAGAGGAAACCTAGTAACTTGCTCTTAAATTTTCAACCACCTGGTTCAGCATTACCAATGAAAAGTCAGTGTAGATCACAATTATATTCCTTTGAAAAATACTGACCAAAGCAATTAAATTATCATGTATTCCAGCTGCAAATATTTTCACTTCAATCTTTATAAAGACTGAGGCTCAAAGGAATCATACTGAACATACCCTGATCTTAGTTTAAAACACATAAAGAACTCAATTTATTTACAGTAAAATTTAACCTTTAGAAAGTAGCAGTGAAACTTAACCATTCCAATAAATAATTACTGTCACTGCTAATATTATGTACTTTCTAGCAAGAACACCTACAGTTTGACACTTTGCTAGCTGGATTTCACAACACCTTTGTTAGACTGAACAGGTGTCACTATTAGATTTCTCGTCTCCATGTATGGACTGCTGGACAGAGAAGTCACTCCGTAAATTTCTTGCCAAAAAAAGTTTTGTTCTTTAAAACTATTCACCAAATCATATTTCACCTTGTGATTAGTCACTTTCCTGCTGTGACCTTGAATTGTGGATGCTAGAATCCAGTACAGGATTCCAGTCAGACTCAAAAGGTGGACCACATACATACGCCTCCCTAATCCCATTTAAAAATCTCCCCAAGAATTACATTAGAACACTAGCTGAAATGTCATAAATTTATTTCCAATTAATTATCTTAATTGGGATCAATACTCAGTCTGGATACACTCAAGACATACCATACCAAGCTCTTAGCTCAAGGCTGTATGCTCTAACGTGAATATTTTTTAAAATTACATAATTTACGAATTCTGAGCTTTGATAAAGTCAGCAATATGCAGAGAAATACAGCAATATTTGGTACTAAATCTGGATTTATAAATAAATGTTTCCCGTACCATCTGTGCTTTTAAAATATTGAACTAGTGAGCTTTTCACAAACTGCGTGGCCTAAAATGAGCGTCTGCAGACTAGCAGTACTTATCAGAACTACATCAGTAACACAACACACCTGACAAGTCAGCTATCTCATGGACAAATGAAGTGGATCTGTTACTTCTTAGAACAATAACTACAATTTAGGTATTTCTTAATGCTGACAGTCAAGGTTGCACTACCAGGAAGACTTTGATTTTTCTAAAACACTCAGTGCTTTTGTGCCTCCTTCTTTGACAAATTCTACGCCAACTTTAGAAAGGCATTAAAAATTAAGCATGGATACTACTGACAAACCTTATTAAGAAAGTTTGACAATCTCCTTCTTAGGGGAAAGTTAAAAGAATGCTATAACAGTTTGCAAAAGAAAAACTAGCATATAGCTAAAATAGGAAGATGCTGAAACAGGGAAATATATGTAAATTATTATAAGTAATGCAGTAAAAGCATTAAATTAGTTAAACAATGATGAAAAGATGAGTAAGGCTCTGCTTGTCTATTTTTATGTATTCATCTCTAAACCAAGATTTAGATACTATGGAAAATAAATCCTATTCTGAACAGTAAATATGACCACTACTGCTCATTCATTTGCTGAAATGATTCTCAAACAGTTTGAAATACTAAGTTGTGAGTGACATTGTGAAACACACTAATTTCAGAGAATTTATTCCATTCTTATTCCATTCAACACTAGTTTGGCCACACGGTGTGTCAAAGGTTACTCTTTCTTCCATTATGAGTGGAAACATAGCTGACAGCAAGAGACAGGCTGCCCTGTCCTATTCAACTTTAGTACCTAAAGGCAGTTTAAAGGCCAACATGCTACCTTTCTTGAAGCCTCTCAGTTCTTTACAGCAGCAAGCATTAAGGAAATCACAGAATATCCTGAGTTGGAAGGGACCCACAAGGATCAAGTCCAACTCCTGGCCCTGCGCAGCACAGACCCAACAATCCCACTATGTGCCTGAGCTCTGTCAAGCCCATGGCTTGGGGCCATGACCATTCCCTGGGAATCCTGTTCCAGTGTTCAACCAGCCTCTGTGGAAAGAACCTTTTCCTGATATCAAACATAAACCTCCCCTGACACAGCTCCATGCCGTTCCTTTGTATCCTGTCACTGGTCACACAGAACAGAGATCGATACTGCCCCTCATGAGGAAGATGCAGACAGCAATGAGCCTTCCCTTGGCCTCCTCTTCTTCAGCTGAAGAAGCCAAGTGACCTCAGTTATTTCTCATTTGGTTTCTCCTTCAGAAACTTTGTTCCTCCTTTAGATGCTCTCTAAGAGCCTTAGATCCAGATATTGTGGTATCCAAAACTGGCTACAGGACTCAAAGTGAGGCCACATCCCAAAACAGAGCAGAAGGGGACAATCCCCTCCCTTGCCCAGCTGTTAATGCTGCACCTGATGCACCCCAGGACACAGTTGGCCCTCCCATCTGCAAGAGTATATGGCAGTGCTTTATCTTTTAATAAAGAAACCTTAGACAAATGCTTTCCTACTACAAAGGCAGCCAACCTATCAGCAAGTCACCTACATTTTTAAATTTATTTTGATAGGTTAGTTTAAGCTCTCCATAAAAACCTCAACCAAAAATGAAGACAACAACCAAATTCCCACATCACTACACTTCAACCTTTTTTTCTAACTCAGGAACATTACGTTCTCTTCCCTATCTTAAGTGTTGAAATATTCTTTCGGGAAGTTATGCCTGAAAAAATGATGAAATCTACTAACCTCACTGAAAAAAAATTTCAAAATTTATATATAATAAGCCACTCCTTATTTTCAACCTGTTGTTATAGGGTTATAAGCTTATTTTCTTTAACCCTAACTGTACTGAAAAACTTCTTTTTTGTCCATGATGCTCCAAAATCTCTTTCAGAGACAGCACTACATACCACACAACAAATAAAATCTATGCAGAAAATGCAACATTTTTCTCCAAGAACTGCTGAAAAGATAAGATTGCTAGTCTAAGTGAGAGATTGTTATCAAAAGTACTTTACTCTGCTTCTTCTAATTGAGCAAGAGAATAATGACAGTGCAGAAATAACACAATGTCAGTGCATACAGATATTCCATTAAAACTATACCCCGTCAGACAACATAAAAAAATTACACACACGTACAAAGGATATTGTGCTCTCTGTTGTATTTATGAGCAGTTTTGTTATTCACGAACCTAACTGCTTCGCATGACATCACTCATAAGGAACACTCTTCAGAAAGATTCCCTCCGCGGCAGAAGAGTTGTTCCTGCCGCCCCTCACCTCGGCGCCGGGCCCGGCGTTCCCTTCACGCCGGCGGCCGCCAAGGCAGGCGTCACAGCGGGACCGAGCTCCAGCCGCGGCCCACCCTCAGCGCGGCAGGCGGGGAGCGGGCGCGGTGGAAGGGGGAGCGGGGAGCGGCGGAGCCCGCGCTCACCTTGTCCGAGTCCAGGTCGGGGTCGGCCTGGCAGAGGCGGAAGAGGAAGGACTTAGGGTCCCTGCAGAGCGTCTGTCGAGTGGTCAGGAAGCAGGTGCCGCCCACGTTCAGCCGGACCCACTTGCCGGGCCCCGCGCCAGCCAGCGGCGCCGAGCTACACCGACGGCAGGGCCCACCCGCGCCCAGGCCGCCAGCCGGGGACACCGGGAACTCACAGTGGTTCTCCGCCGCCATCCTCACCACCGCCGGAAGGGGCCGCCCCGGCTGCCGGGCCCCCGGCGCACCGCCCACCGGAAGCGACGGCTGAAAGAGCGCCCTGCCCCCTCCGCCCCGGCGCCCCAGCGGCTCCGGCCGGGGGCCCCGGGAGCAGCGCTCATGTATGCGACAGGGGCGCCGTCGGGCCGGAGGCCGCGGGCCCGTCTAGTGTGCCCCATGCCCCCCGCCCCACGGCGGAAGGAAGAGGCGGAGGCCGCGCAGAACCCTACATGCCTTTATTACAGACTACCAAACATAAGTGAAATCCGTCATCCAGTCACTAACTACACATCTACAGCACAGAGATCTGTCGAGAGGAGAATAAACAGTCATTAAATTATGAGATATGATTAAATCATCGACCAATAGAAAATTTATATAATAAAGCCAGAAAAAAAGGTGTAAAATATAGTTTACAATAATTATTCACATTCAAGGCTGTACATCAATACATACAACACCATGGCCCCGAACATGAATTCAATCCAAATAATTCATATATTAGAATTTAAATAACACAGACTGAACTAGAGGCCAACAAGAGCCAGCAAATAACCTTATAAGAATAAAAATACAAGAGTGTGTATCTTGTATCATTGCATTATTTGCTTCTGCTTTAACGAGTTCTTGGAGGAGGGGAGATTGTTTTGTGGTTTGTTGAGGGGGGTCAGGGGTTTTGTTTGTTTGGGGTGGATTTTTTTCTCTTTTTTTTTTTTTCTTTTTTTTCTATACGTCACAGTTACAGCTACAAACCAGGTAGAGCATATTACATGCGTAACTGACTGCCACCAACCTGAAGAGAGCATACAACTATCAAAACTGATTATAGTTCCTGGCTCCTATTTTTCCTCGTCAGATGTACTAATTTTCAGTTCTGCTACCACTTCGAACATTCACCACATCAAGTCAGTTAGCACATGGCCATGGGACACTTTGTCAAATGGCAAACATCTACATTCATAGCCCAGCTGACAGACAGATTTCTCTCTTGACCAGGGACAGGACTTGAGAAAATGGCATGAAGTGGAGTAATAGGAGGTTTATGTTAGGTGTCAGGGAAAGGTTTTTTACCCAGAGAGTGGCTGAACACTGGAACAGGCTCGCCAGGAAGCAGTCACGCTACCAAGCCTGCCTGAGTTCAAGAAGGTGTCTGGCACATGGTGGGGTTGCTGGGGAGTCCTGTGCAGGGCCAGGAGTTGGACTTAATGACCTTCATGGGTCCTTTCCAACTCAGTAAATTCTCTTTATTCTAAAACCAGGCTTTTGGGTGCTTAACAACCTCTCCAACTGTTTGTTGCATAACAGTAATTTCTTTCATGAAAGAGGAAGCATTCTGAAATTATCAGTCATAAATGAAAACATGCCATTTTGAAGTCACAGAACTACTTTGTCTATAAGCTCATTTGATCAACTGATGGGCAATCTGCATCATGAGGCTTTGCAGGAGCACTTTCATTTGATTCATAAAGTATTTCCATAAAGTATTATAGGCATTCAGCAAAATTTCAGATATAAATACCACACCTATTTGTGCAATTTACTAATAGAAAGAGTGATCCCAATCCATCCAGAAGCCACATCTTTAGGCAACTATTAATACACAAATTCTCTCCTCAGCAAGGTGTTGAAATCAAATGTTTTCTCTACAGGCCAACTGAAGTAATTGTCTTGACCTTACTAAATCAGTCAAAAGAAAATGTACGTGTGGGAAATTCTCATAATTCTTCAAAGTTCCCAGGACAAAATATAATTGTATCAAGCACATTACGCATCTTGAACTTTGAAAGCTGATTAGAATCATCACATCTTTGTTTCAATCCACAATTCTTCTCAGACATATATATAGCAGATACTTCACAATTAAATCATGTCAGAAGTAGAGCCTAGTACTGATAGTTTGATCGTTTCAGTACGTAAGTGCCCAGCAAATGGAATTGTAATAGGCAATATCCATTTGCTAACAATGCCTCAACATCACATCTGAAGTAACTTTCTTAATATAAAACCTTCACAAAATTGGACTTTAAGGCAAATGGTAACAAACTAATATCTCCGTTTATTAAAGCAGTCATTTAAGCCTCTTGTGACTGGGCTGTAGTACTTCAGCCTTTCTTAAGGTCCACACCACAGAAAAAGATGGAATAAATCCTTTTCTGAAGTTCAAATACCAAGCAAAGCAAAATTACATTATTGACCAGATTATTCATAAATGATTGGCAATTTTTCAAATTGCAAGAGATGGAATGAATCAACAGATTGGGTTTTCAGTAGGTCTGCAGTAAAGGAGCAATCTTAAGAAGAGTGTTCAAGTACCTAAATGTTTTGGGGGTTTTTTCGGCTTTGAAAACCTTGGATTAAAAACAGAAAAATCACCTGGCCTATGTGCAGCTCTAAAGAACCTCCCTTGCACATTTCATTCCATAAACTCTCATGAACCACAGGAGTGATCTTCAGGAGTAAGAGATGAATCTACCCCACATCAGATATAAGCATTTCAAATGGGTACCTGCCCTTCATAGTATGCAGCACCTGTCAACACATTTAAGTGGACAAACTTGTAAAATATACTTGAATCCACACTTGCTTTTGATGCCTCACTCTAGACTCTTGCCACCTTACAAACGCACAGATCCTACATATAGTCCAAGAAATAGAAATACCTCTCCAAAGAAAGTTCTAGTTCCTTCCCAAAAAAGCAGTAGCTAAGTGAGACTGGATTAGGAATACTGAAGTTCTAAGTGGAGTGATGCCTGTAAGAGATGCTCTCAGCTTTCCAGTAACAGCATTCTGAATTTAAAAAAATGGACATCTAGAATGCAGCCATCAACCTTCCAGATACCTTCTTGACAGCTTACTGCTACCAACATCTGGCTGGCTGAAAACTTTTGGTAGGCAGGATGAAAGCCTACAGAGAGAAGATTTTCAAGGTGTGAAAAAAACATAATTAAATTAGCTATAGTAAAATGACTAAAAATGTGAATATTACAGAAAACATGTTAAGCACAGCTAGATTTCTCCCCCAGTTAACATGCCAATGGAGGCAATTTTGCCAGAATTTTTATGTAAGGCCAAGTTTTGTCACTGAACAGCAGCGGCACTGTGAATCTCCATCATTGCCAAACTCTCCTGTATAAAGTTTGGAATATGTCATCTAGATCTCCATACCAGAGACTAAATCCAAAAGTGATAGGGTTGCCCCCAGTGGACACAACACATGGCCGGAATTTGACAGCTGAAGAACAAATGGAGAGCACTGCAACAGACTTCTCATCTTGGTTAGAATGGCACATATAGCTTACTACAGATACAGATCAAAGGTGCACCATGCAATTCAAATTTGAGTGACAAGGAGTATACTTTGTACGTGATGAAATTTCTCATGACACAGAGGGAACACTTTTCTGTCTTCCTCAGCCATTTACAGGATCCCTTCTCTCCCTTAGCACCAGACACAGTAAGCTAGGGATTTGCTTCTCTCAGATTTTTGTACATGGTGGGATAAAGAAGACTACAGCAATGCAGTAGCTCCAAAACAAAAGGCAACTGCACTGTCTCTTTTAAAGACTGGAAAAGCTGAACTGTCATCAAGTTCAACCACATAACATAGTTTTTAAGAGATAATAATAAATTTCCTTTGCCCTATACAAGAAAATATTTGACATTCACATATTTTCTGTGAAATCTGATAAGCCATTGTTTTTAAAATACTGCTTCCAGAAAATAGTAGCCTATGAGTTTTTTCAACATTGTAGAGAAACCTTTCTTTAGTGGAAGGAAAAGCACATCATACTATGACAACTCAAAATGCAAAGTAATGGTATGTGAAGTGAGTGAATAAATAGGTGTGATGTTTATACTGCTTTTAAAACAAGGAAGGAATGCCTTTGTCTAGTCCCAGGTCATTCCCCTCTGCAAGGTTTAGGAACACAGGCATGTTGAAAATACCACTGAGGAAGGGTTTTTTTTAGCACACAGGAAGCTGTGTCTTTGTAATATGACAAGAAATGTTTGACCACAAAAAGACAGTCATAATTTGAAGAGACTAAAGGCGATAGATATGAAAAATATTTTTGTTTTACAGATATGCTTTACGTACCATATATTTTTCCCCTTTGTATCCATATTTGCCTTTGATTTTCTCACCAGATTACTTTATTATCTATATTCCAAATCCTTACATTTTTTCCAGAGTTCCTGAATGTTTGGCCAAGGACCGAAAATAGAATTGACATCTCATTACACAATGAGACAAAAAAAGTTAAGTAATCAATTGTACAAAGTTTTCACACTTCCTTCTCTACCCAAGTAAATAGGCTGGCCACACTAAAATGCACAACACATGCACACCCTGGAAAGAAAGCTTCTAGCCCTCATCTGCTGAAAAGGTGAAAAACTACTTATTATTTAAATAATAGCCTTTTCTTGCCCATACTAACTAGTTTCTCTTTTAGTTAGCATTAGTTAAAAGCATGCTGGTAAGTTTATTGTCCCTTGATTAAACACACATATGACTTATATTAAAATTTAAACTTAATGTTTAAAATGCTTCAGAAGCCAACAGTTCAATTTTAGAAATTTCAGTGCTGTGTTCAGCATTTTACTCTCTCAAAAGCTTTATCATTGGAGTCTGTCTGCCAGACAAAATACATCTGATTCATTCACATAATTACTAAAGTACCACACAAATCCTGCAACCAGAACTATGTTAGGAATTACACAAGGGGGCAGTTGACCTGGCTACAAATGCCATATACCAATAAGCTTGGAGACTGTGAGGAAAGGAAGAGAAAACAAAGAGGTGGTACTTAGGAGAGGCATATAAAAGCTCCCTGATGAAACACAGTTTAATGATAATCTGAGTGTCACAGAAAACTCCAGCCCCATAAAATGCAAGGCTGGTACATGATTTGGCATGTGTGCGTGTGGATTGGTTTTAATTCATCTGAAGTGAAGCTGGTAATGCAAGGTCTATCCACTAGTCTGTAGCAGAAATGGAACTGAAGTGCACAAAAGCAAGATCTTCACTGCAATGATATGCATGTGGAAGACTCAACAGAAGCACAAAGAGCGAGCAAAGCAACCCTGAATTCCATTAGGTTTTTGCTTTTCTTCCTTTTTTTTCCTTCTTAAAATAAAAACAACAAAAACAAAAACAAGAAACAAACCAACCAAAAAAATCCCCAAACAAAACAAAAAACCAACCAACCAAAAAAAAAACCCAAAAAAACCCCAAACAAAAAAGAAGAAAACAACAACAAAAAAGCCCACCAAAACCAAAAAAAAACCCCAAAAACCAAACCCCCCAAAAAAACCAAAAAACCCCAAAAAAACCCCAAGGAACATTTCAGACTTATGTTTTCCCTTGAGATGGTAATAGGTGGGTTGAAAAGATTCCTCTGATCGGCTGCACACGGAGTTCTAGCAGCAAGTAGGGAAACTGGGAAATTTTGGATGAGCATTACTATTTTGTAGCATTCTGGTGGTATCTGTGCCGCCAAACTTCATGTATCTTTTTGCACCATTTATGAGCATTCCCACTTGGGTCCATCAGGTAATATGTCCTGTTTGGCTATAAGTGAACAATATTTTAATGATTACTCCAAATATAGTTTAACCAAAAAGCAGTAGTAATTCTGCACCTACCAATAAAATAATTATTCAGAATTAGTTAATTAACTTTCTGAAAATTCAATTAAATTACAGCTATATAACATTATATATTACTGATTAACCGTACGTCTGGCACCTGAATATTTTTAAGCAGTCAACTGACAATCTAGTATACACCTCTCATGATTCGCTACATACAAAGAGGGCTAAATTTTAGAAGTCCTTAAGAACCTCTTTCAAAGTCCAAAATCCACTCATGGTTTATTTAAAGACTTATAACAAAAATACAATTGCATTTTTGTGATAAATGTGTATGCCAGAGTGAGGGGTTTTGTGATTTTTGTTTCATTATTATTTGATTTTGTTTGGGGGTGTGGATTTTGTGCTTTTTTTGTTGGTTGACTTTGTTCAGGTTTTTGTTTAGTTTTATTTTAAATTACGACTATGAAATTTTCTATCTAAGGAATTATACTTTTTCCAGAAAAATCTTTTTGATAACTTACAGAAATTGCCCAAGGGCCATAGAGCAATTTACAAAGAAATCCAGAAAAGAAACTTACCGTGTGAACAAAAAATGTCTTAAAATTCTTAGCTTCTGGACGCAACTCTAAAGACCATGGAATTTCTCCCTTTAGAACTTTGTTGACAGGATCCACATAATACAGGTGGGGCCCTTCTGTAAGCAGGAGTTGGCGCCGACGTGCAAACAATCCCTAACAAGAAAAGAAGCAGCAGCAATGCAAAAAAAACCAAACCAAACAAAACAAAAAAATAAAAAAAAAACCCCAGAAAACAAAACCATATGGGAATTAAAAATGTAAATTTACACATCTCTGAACAGAATAACAGAGGCAGGATAAAACCAGCTCAGTGCTAGGATGGTATATTTGGGGTTGGGGGTGGTCTTTAATTTTACTTTACCTATTTGACCTCATTCTTTTTTATGGTGTTGCAGTGCATTTCTACTACATGGCAAAACACAAGTACTATTTTAGGAAAATATCTTCAAGTTCTAGCAAAACATAAAACACCTAGCCGTACAGAGTGAAGCAGAATCTAAAAAAACAGTAGCCATGATTTTGTAGGAAAGACTACAAAGAAGCAGGCAGTAACTCAGACGAAAGAAAACCTTCTTTCTTCTAAAGCTGATGTAGACTATCCTTGCTTATCTGTAAACTGCTGAAGTTAACACTTAAAGCTGTTCTAACACCACCTCTGCCTCTTTCAGGATAAAGGCACAAAGTCAGATCCAGGGAAAAAAACACAGTTGAGAACAACATGGACTTGTATTTAATTTTTTGGTTCAAACCATACTCAGACATGCATCAAGCAAGAGTGTTTATTAGAATATACCAGATTGGAAGGAGGAGGACGAGCAAATGCTCATTTGCTACAATGTCAAAATGAAAGCATTAACAGCCGATTTACTTACGCTTTTCCAAGAAAGCAAGAGCACATCACTAAATCAAGGAAAAAAAAACCCGTCTACTCACAAGAAAACACTGAATTTTTAAAAATAGCTTGTTCTTAAGTGACAAATTGTTTAAACAAGGAAGCTTTTAAAATAGGCTGCTTATCAATGCTGCAACTGTACAAAAATTTGACAGCTCAATCACGTTACAGAAAATTAAGAAAAACCCTTACCTTTCTTTTGTCCACTGGACCCATTTTTAGGATTAAGTTATTCTCTACAAACTGATGCCTTAGAAAAAGAAAAGTAACTATTACTCCAGAAGTAATTCTTTCACAGAAACAGCTATAATGATCAAGCAGTTTTTCATGTCACTCCCTGGCATGTACTTTTCCACGAGAGTCCTGAACAACTTTAGTTCATGAGTTTTGTACTCCTCCTTAGCCCAGACCAGAGAGTTTTTTTCTAAAATTTGACAGGTTAAAAAAAACAAACCAAACAAAACCAAACCAAAAAAACCCAACAAAACAGCAACAAAAAAAAACCCCAACAAAAACCACCAAGCAAAAAATTAACAAAACCAAACAAAACAGCAACAAAAAATAAACAAGAAAACCCCAAACCAACCAACCAAAAAACCCTAATCCCACCCCCCAAGGAACAACAACAACAAAAAAAATTCACACATGAGAGACTTCTCTAAAGCGTGAAAAGAAATGCTGTTATATAGTCTGGAGGTATTTTGGTTAGATATCCACAGAATATTATCATGCAAAAAATTCCAACAACTTATGGCATCTGTAAAAAAGGAGGAACCTTTTCTAGTTCTAGGACTGTAGAGCGAAGACTCCGCAGCACAGGATAGCGTCATTCTGCCTATCTTATAAACACACTCCACATCATCTTCTAGACCTTGTAAATTTTAGAAATATAATATTAGGGTTTTGCTGCTATTGCTTTAAAAATAGAAGCCAAGAAAAATCTAGTTGCTAATTGTTTACTTGAAAATACGAAGATTGACATATATTAATTTGAATCAAAATCACTTATTTTTCAGGATTCTTTATTGCTGTACAAGTTATTTAGTTACATTCAAAGATCCTACCAAGGATTTCCACCAGCTTGTTTTGCCAGAAGTAACCTCTTTTCATCTTCAGAAAACTGTAAATCCAGCTCAAAGGAATTGTTGTCAAGATCATGAATATACTGTTCAATATTTCCTCCTGATGTCTGTGGTGTACTTGTCTCTGCAGCAGACAGTGAATGGGAAGAGGCAGAACTAGAAACTTGCATGCAACCGAACTGACTCAGGAGATTGTCATACTAAAGGAGGAAACAAAATGAAGTAATTAAGTGTCTTTTATTAAAAAGCTTATTTTGCACTGAACTTTTTGACTTCTAATTTAAGCATGCTTTAGTTCATTTTGCTTTTGAGCAAAACCCCAGCCTCTAGATCAGCAAGCATTTATGCAAAAAAGTATGACTGATCAAAAGCAAGCCAGCCTTGCTTTTTCAAAATACTCGCTTTATCAGAAAACAAATGCAGATTTAAGTAAAAATTTAACCAGCAATTTTTATTAGATTCTTAATAATTAAAATCTTCATTAAAATATAACTGATCAGTAGTTTCATTAAAATATTTATATTATATTTATAATATTTATATGAATATTCAACAATTATGCTATAATGGAAGTCTCAGGCAGTATCAGAATATAGTAGTAGACAAACATACATTTCCGTAACAGTCTTCATCATCCTCTGACATAGCAGGTAAATACGCTGTAAGTTTAGGGGGTGTCTGAAGATGTAGGTTCTCCCACACAATGGATTCAAAGAAGGGGTGAGCCCTAAGAGGTCCATATCCTCCCATTTCTTCACAACCTAATCGGTTGGTAGCATCTAGAACCTAAGCAAATTGAAATGAAGTGAAGCTGCATAAAATAATGATAAAGGGCAAGCATTATTCACATTTGCAAAGTACCATGTGAAAACATAAAATCAGTTTGTCCCCCTGCCCTAAGCACACATATCTATAATATGATGAGGCTGTTTATAATAAAAGATGTTATTTGTCAGTATGTCTGTCAGTATGTCTGAAGCACAACATTTTATATTAGATCAGCTCACAGATCTAAGGACAGGAGCACTTCTTTAGGTCCAAACAATTTTTTGGCTTTGCTTCTTTGTAAAGACTGAAGCATATAGAGAAGGCCTGATGAAGCACACCTCATTTAAGTTTAGTTCACTACCACATTCTAGTGATGCAAGAAGCTGTGGAAACTATAGTTGGTGTCAAACGTCAACCTCTCAAGCACCTTAAAATGACACAACTCCCAGGACACAACCAGGTTAATAAAACCTAGACTTCACCATTCAGGAGACACTGGCTTGGCCATAGAACTGGTCTTGGACACAGGAACACATCAATAGGCCTTTTAGGTTTTATTTATCATCATGTACAAAAGTGTTTCCTCTTCATCCCCTGCTAATACGACAGACTACTGAACTTAAAAAAAAGCTTAAAATACCTAAAATGTTCTCTGCAGATTCACTTGACTGTCATGATTATAATCTCACTGATGGAACACAACTACTTTTTGTTCCTACTCGTCAAACCTTCACAGGCACAGTAATTCTTAGGCTAATACTATTGAGACAAGTTAAGTGCAAGGTAAATGCATGCTAAAATGCAAGGCAACTGGATTTATATAGTAATGAATATTGCAATTATAATTACAATTTTATCTGCCTGTGATGTACAGAATGCTGTTTTCAACTACATGATCCCTTGTACAACTCAAAAACAACTAATCTGAGAACTATGTAAGCCTAAGTACTTGAATCTTAATTTCTGTTTGTAATGCACAGTATCTAGAATTGTTTGCTTCCATTTCATAGACATTCCTTGTCCATACTTTAAAATTCAGATTAAAAAAAACCAAAGTGCTGTTTAATAACAGATATTGATTTTCAAGACAGTCCCCTATACAGTCAATAATCCCTACAGATGTTCATATTATAAGATTTGCAAGAGTGAACAGAAACTTTCAGAAAAGAGAACTACATAAGCTGAATATTTCCAATGTCATCAAACCATTTAATGACAAATCCATTTCAGCGATACCTTTTCTTTCAAGAAGTTAGGCACTTAGGTACTTGGTCAGTTATAAAATTGACCAAGACAAGCGTACTACATTCAAGAAGAAAAGCACAAATATTTACCAATAGCTTTTCCACAAGGTCTTTTGCTTTGGGAAAAAATTTTTCTGGGAAGTCATATTCCAACTTTATTATCTTCTGGAATATAAGATATTCATTTCTGCAGAAGAGAAAAATATTAACTCTTGTTATTAGTTCTCCATGGTTCTTTCACCTTAACCTGAATAACCCAGACAAACATTAAACAAGAAATCTAAAAGTTACATTTCCATAAATTTTCCTAAGGTGAAGGAGTACTATGATCCTGTAAGCACCAGATACTTGAACAGTAACAAGAAAAGCTCAAATGACTCAGCAGAGAGCATTAAGGATATGTCTTATCAACCTCTTCACATATAGTTAGTTACATAGTTACCACCATAGCACAAATTACATGTGAATTTCTAAGATAGCTTAAGGAATCTCTCTCTCAGGAACTCTAGTTATAGCTGTCTAAGCAACTTTATGACATCAAAAAGGACAAATAAAAGCAGGCATGACATTAATACCAGCTCTGCATCATGAAAGTACTTCAAAACTCATTGTAAGGTAAAAATCTAATCAGAGGCAATATATTTCTGATCCACATGTAAATAATTAGCTCCAATCTCTTACCCAGCTCTAAATGGAGGCAATCCAGCTACAAGTTGATATATTATGCATCCCAGAGCCCAGAGGTCAGAGCTTCAAAACAAAGAGAAAAAAACATAGCATCTCTTTGTAAAAGAAATCTTTAAAATGTAATTTTAAAAGAAAAATTCTTAACCTTCTGCTGCTTAGAACACAGCATAAGCCCAGTGGACAAACCTGCTTTGTATAATTTCAACACTATTTTCACTTCAGCCCTTGACAAAAGAGTAGGCTAGCAACAACTTTCAAGAAAAAACTTTAGAGTAACAGTCCCACAAAAACTGACTCCAAGAACACATGGAAGACCACTGAATTCCCAGTCAAAATAATGGGTATGAATGACCCTGAAAAGAATACCAATTATCCACATGATGATTCAAAGATGCATCCAACTTAATTCAATATATGCTCCTTCAGAGTTAAAATACTTTCCTCTAAATATTTGATTTTAAAAAAGAATCAAGAATATATTACAATACAGTTTTTTTACCTTTTTCACTTAAAGTTTTTCATAAGACACAAAAAGACAGGCTATAATGGTATGTGAGGGAAAGCTACGTTTTAGTGTGGTGGGCAAAGGAAAGTTAAGTTTTAGTGTGCTGGCCTGAAAGAACACTTTTAACTTATTTTACCTTGAGGTAAGCTATCCATAGATTTGATTAAAGCCTCAAAATTCTCATGGAAGACTAAAATACTAAGAAAGACTTAAATCTACTCAAATTAAAGAGTTTTCTGTAGAGGTGAAGCATAATGTAACTTCTAAAAGGAGATGATATTCTGATTAAGTCTTTCCATTAGCCAAAACAGTAAAAAGCTCTTCACCCAAATAAAATGTGACAAGTCTGATGGTATCTCTATCACTTCAAGAAATGCTAGCACAAATTACTACACCTATTCATAAAAATGACCCTTTTACCTATGATTTCTCAGCAAATAGTTTGCTCTTCCCTCATTGCAATAAAATAAACACATTCAGTAGGTTACCATCAACAAGCAATTTTAATGAGTTTAGAAATTTCCTAAGGGCATCACTCATACCACCAGGCAGAGAGATGAGCTTTAAAATGTTGCAAATCCTAAATACAGCTTAGGAAACGTAACTGCAATTGATCTAAATACAAGTCAAAGAAAGCTGCAGACTTCTCCTTAACTGAACAGCATGTGATATTGTTGTTACTACAGCTGGAAATACCATATTTGAGCAATATTATATAAAATGGAACTAAAATGATTATATTACTCGGTAACAGAAAAAAGTTTTTCTGATCTATTTATGGGTAAGAATTCCAATTTCACCTTACATACCTACTTTTCCAACAACACCTAATTCTGTTAGTAGAACTCAAAAAAATTAGATTAACTGAGGAAACCAGCCCTCAGACAAGAAACAATACTTGTGAAGAAAAAAAATTTCAAGCTCTCTTAAAATACTCAAGCATCTTGTTTCTTTAAAATACTAAGTTTGCTTGATTTATCCACTGACAGCTGCCTGACAGAGTCAGTAAAATTCTGGAATATAGACACCTCACCTTTTACAGGCAGATTTCTCTGTCAGCAGTTCTGGAGAAACATACTGTGCTGTCCCAACAAATGAGTTTGCCCGTGCTGTTAAGGAAGTAGAAAGAAATAAGCAAATACATACTTATACACAAGCCAGTGTTCCCCTTCCTCCCCTGTCACCACCCAGTTAAAAAAAAAAAAAAAAGAAAAACAAACCCAAAAGGCAATCCACTGCAAGTTACATAATGCTGCAAAGAAAGAACCCATAAGAATTTAACATCTCTACCTATCCACAAAACCTGCTTGGAAGAAACAAATCAATCTCAGTTATACCTATTTGGTTCAAGAAGCTAGGCATTTAGGTACTTAGTTATAAAATCCACCAAGTTTGCTACAGCCAAGAAAAAAAGTCACTTGAATTCAGTTCAGCCTAGTGCTTTTTTCAGGCATTGTTTGCAGCATCCATTTACAGGCTATTAGTAACAACTGCAGAAATATTAATTTTATAACCTTCATATTTGTGCAATTCTGACAGCCACTGGAGTTAAGCACGTAATCAGACTTAAAGCTTACTGTATCAGGTGAGCCATGGTACCTATTTGTTTGTATTCTTGTCTTGCAAATGAAAACTAAGTAATCTGAAGGAGTTCAACTTCCCAGTATATCTGGTAATCTTGCTGGTATTCCACTACACCAAATATTACCTCCTCTGACATAACCTAAGTAGTGACAGTCAAAACTGTTTCAAGATCTTTTAGTGATTTAGGTGAGGTAATAATATTTGAAGGTCACAATCTGGTAAATACAACATATGTACATTTTCAAAGGATCACTTGCTGTAATTATTGGTGTCAGATAATGAATAATAGCAAACCTTGTCTGCTATCTGCAGATAACACTTTTGCTGTTCCGAAGTCTGTTATTTGAATGTGCATGTCTTCATTTAATAAGATGTTCTCTGGCTTAAGGTCCCTGGGAAAGACAGAATTTTATATTCAAACAGTATAAAAATTAAAGTTGAAAACTGTCTAGTGACTTAGGTACATAATGCTACAATACATCATGCAGATACTCTATAAACATTGTTACAACGACTTCTCTAACTTGTAGCTGTCAACCTACAGACTAACAGATTTTCCTAAATCCATTAATTGTTTGGGTTTTTTTTAATACCAAGTAAATAATCATCTCAAAACTACACCACTGTCCATGTCACATGTTTAAAAATTAAAAAAAAAACCCCAGACAAACAAAAAACCCAAACAAATCCCAACAAAACTCCCACCTCACAAAAACACACACAAAACCCCAAACCCCTTCACTCCAAAGCCTTAATTTAAATAACATCTGACAGATTGATATGGTATGGCATTAAGATTTTCTATGTCTGTTTCAGTAGAAAACTCCTCCATGCAAAACTCCAGTTAGTCAAACACTGGCAAACCCAGCCCCGGCAAAATGTCCTGACCAGGTAAGAACTCTAGATCACCTCCATGCATCATCTGCATTTCAAACGTATGCCTAGACACCACCTCCGATTCTGAATAAAACCAGACTTCACATTACCACAAGAGATAGCAGTACAGAGTTAGATGCCAAAAGGTGCATTAGAAATAACTTAAGAGCATTCAGCTACACTGATATGATATACCTTTGCAACAAGTTTCCTTAGCTGATCCAAGAAAACCCTACATACTTCCCTCCTAGGCAGAATCTCTGAATGCTAATAAAGAAATTTAGGAGCATGGGAGTTGTTTTGTTTGACTGGTAAGAAAAAAGCAGTAAAGACTGAAAGCCATTTCTGTCAATCACTATGCAGTGTTATTTTCTTCAGATTAAAGCCCCTACTGTGGAAAAGTATGAGTTGTACATGTTAAAGTCTGGAAACTAGCACAGAGTAACAAGTGATAAAAATCCCGTTGACTTTCCTGTGCCTGTCCTAAGAGAGAAGTAGAAAGTACATGAATGGATCATTTTAATAGTTCTGTGTAGAGCTTTTTTAAGATACATATGTATGAAGATATATTGTACTCTATACACACTCATATATACTGCTTATATAATACATTGTATATCTACATTAATACTGGAATATGGATCTACAGCTGCATACAAGAATAGATACATAGAAAGATATCTGTATTAAGTTTTCCAGGATAGCCTGACATCTTAAAGGGGTTCTATCTCATGTCCTATTTCTTCAGGCAGAAAAAAATCCCAAGACTTTTCAAGCACTGCTAGAGCCATGTCCTCATAAACGTCATACTAAGTTCTCTAATTGCACAATGCTACTGTTTTCTTTTGAGCGCCTCGTAGGGTCCTTCATATAAAAACAAATATAAAGCAGTTCTTCTCTGGTATAAGGTTTCCAATATAGGCTTAGTAACACTGACAATCACGCTACATTCCTTTTATAAGCATTCTCTTAGCCTAAACACATGAACTGTAAATTGAAGTGGAACTGAGAGTTCTTGAACTTCCCCCTGCCCCTGTAGAAAATCTTATGCTTCAATACTCTCCACATCCACCCCCTTAAATTCTAATTCAAATTATTTCACAAAAACTTGTATTTAAAAGGAAAAAATGGGTGTTTTTTAATAACTGAAAGAAATAATGCTATCAGAATTAAAATCAGTCAGCTTTTTGCCAACTAGCATCTAGTGTCCCATGACAACCGCTTGGTAACCTAGATACATTAGATTTCTTACCCAAAAAGAAGTTCTGCAGCTAAGATGTCTAGCACTTAAAGCTTTATTTAATAAACATGAATGACAAAACATGATTATCCAAACAATATATTACATCAAGAACAACTTCAAAAGTACTACTCAAAACTGCTAATTTCACCACTTACCTAATTACTGTGCAACTGCAGATTTGTGGAAATTGTTCACTCAGTGAAAACTGACATAGATAAATTTTGCCTGATTATGTAGTACACATTAAGCCACACACAAAAAAATTCTAGTTACCTTTGCTACGTAACAGCACAGGACAAAAAGTAGTTAAACATGAAGTCAGTTTCTGGTTTTCAGGCCAACCCACAAAGCTTGAAAGACAAGCTTTTGGTAATGTTAATTCAAGGCCAGGTTTTCTTACTTTTTCCTGCTCCAACAGTTGGTGTAACAGAAACTGGCTCTCTTCCTCAAGTTTGCTATGTTTAGCTACTGATGCTGATCAAATGCAATTTGTGCTCTTTAGCTTTCAAAAAAATCCACCTTTGCTTTTAACTGTACAAGAACATTTCTAGAAAAAAACCCACCTCTTACATGATCAACTGCATGTCTGTCTCAACTTTGTATTACCTGTGTATTATTCCTTTGCCATGCAAATACTCCAGGGCTGATACAATTTCCGCAGTATAAAACCTCGTACAGGTCTCATCAAATGAGCCAATTTTGCGAATATACTTTAGCAGCTCTCCATTTTTGGCATAGCTAAGTCCAAAATCTGAATGTAACTTAGTTAAGGTTTATCTCTAAGCCACTATAAAACAGAAATCCCCACATCTTATTCCAAAGAGAAAAATACTACAAAAAATACATGAACAACAGGGAAGAAGTTGGTTAATTTGAAATTTTACAAGTAGCAATCACAAATAATTTCTTAAATATATTAACAACCTAGGACATGAATCCAAATTCCACAGCATAGCGAAAACTACATAAAGGGTTAACTGTAGTTTTTCCAGAGACTGACCTGAGTAATTAATTTAAATGACATACATAAGGGAGGGAAGAGGGAAGAGGGGAGAGGGGAGAGAGAAAAGAGCCAACTGCCAAGCAATGAGCTTCCAGGATGCAACTGCACTTTGCAATTACTACTGGAGACAGCTGAGGAAACAGTATCCCAAACTGAGGAATCAGATTATTCTACAAGCACCTTCATCTTCACAAAAAAAAAAAACAAAACAAAAAAAACCCCAAACAAACAAACAAAAAAAAAACCCCAAAAACAACAACAAAAAAACCCCTCTAACTATAGAAATTAAAGTAGTAGGAAATATAGTTGCCTAACCCTATTTTAAATGTAGGAATTACTGTATTTTACTACAGATAGATAGATATACACACACATATACATCAGGAATAAAACACTTCTAAAACACTTCTCATACATCCCCCTGATTTAGAATTTTTAAATTATTTTAAACTTGGATTGTTACAAGTCACCCTTCAACATTTACCACATGGACAATTTGTTTAATTGCTCCCCCAGTCCCAGAAGACATCTGCTTTTCTCTTTGAGAGGACCCACTCATTCGATCTGCTTAATTTATGTCAAAAGCATGACTAAAAAAATCGCATCACATGTATTAGGATATTTTAAACACCTCAAGTTACTTCCATCATTTCTGTTAGACCATTTTTCAAGGAACCTAAACTGGGCATTGTTACCCTCAAGAAAGTGTTACAGCAGGTTTTAATATGCAAAGGATACATAGCTTTTCATCATCCTGAAAGGTGAAGTAGAGTTTCACAAAAAAAGGGTGATCCAGACGGGACATTACATCTCTCTCTCGTGTCACATATGGAACCTTGTTTTCTTTGATGATATGACGTTTTTCTAGAATTTTAACTTAATGAAAAAAGAGAGAGTAAAAATGCAAGAGGTTCAAGTAAATGAACCCCATCTTGTTTTGGAGGTTTTTTGTTACATATAATTAACATGAAACCATAATTCTGTTCCTTCAACAGGTGTTTTATAAATGGACTACATTGATACTATATTTTCAAGAAGTTAATGTTAAAGGAGTCAATACTTACTGGCATATTCTCTAGAACTTGCCAATTCTCGGGCCAAGACGACCTGTTGCCAGAGGAAAGAAAACAATGTAACTGGCCACTAAACACATATTCTAATATCGAACTTCCAGTAGGTATTTGGAACACAGCAAAATATTTAATGTGTTTATATTATGCTGGCTTCAGCAAGACTTCTGCAGAAACTCAGTTCACCAGACCAATGTTTGCTTTGCCAAAAGACTTACACATGTAAGAGTGTAAATACCGAATTATATTTTTCCAGAAAAAAATCTAAAGATTGTAATGTAAGTCAAAGTAAACTGCCAAATTTCCTTTAAGGGGAAAACAAAAAGCAAAAAGTATGCCGAGGAATACTCATAAAAATAATTGTCACATTACTTTCCTTAATATAGATGCCAAAGATTGAAAGAGAAAGTTTATCTGAACGAGCAAAAACAAGATGTGAGCAAGAACTTTCAACTATTTCCAATTTGTTAAGAAAAGGATTTAAATAAAAGAAACAGATGATTTCCAATTAGTAGAAGCAAGGGATGAAATTTCAGGCAAGAAGGTTTACATTTTTAAAGAGAAAGGCTTTTGTAGGAACACGAGGTTTTTCAAGAAAGAACTTTATAAAAGGCAATTTTAGAGACAATCTGAGAAGTCCTCTTGGCATGAATGCAATCAATAACCTTGTAACAATAGATGAATACAGTTCCCTGTCTTTCTCATTGTAAGTTTATATCTATTTCAACACCTTGCTAAAATCTCAACTTTATACTATTTTTTTTTAATCACTGCACCCAGCTTGATTCTAATCCCTAGCAAAATCAGTTATAACAGAGTAGTCCAAAATATTACTACACAAGTCTGATGCTAAATGTTAGGTATTTAGGAAATCTAAATAAGGCATTTTTTCAGATGAAAGAAATGCATGCAGTTACACTTTTTAGTACTAGAAAATTGACCTCAGTTCAGTAGTAACAGGCACCCTTAATTTTAAAAAAAAATTCAAATCCTAAAAACACACTGAAGTTTACAGTATTTGATGAATGAAAAATTCTATTAGAAACAGGCAGTCTGTTAACATCTGCATCTCTGCATAAGGAATTTTTGAGATCATTCTGTGTACATGCATAACACTAGATAAGATGTGCAGTCAAATGAGAATGTTACTAGCTTTTCTAATTTTTGTAGCTAGGTTTCATTAACCATATCTACATGAAAGCTTCCAAAAGTAGGTGAGTTTAAAAGGCAGTTATTAAAAAAAAAAACCCACATACACAGAGACCATACTCAGATGGCAGAAGGGATCAGCTGACACAGATGAAAATATGTCTTGGGAAATTAAACTATAGACTGACTCTCTTCCAGTCCTACACTGTATCCAATTTTTTACCATTGTATTTCACAGGTATTATCCACATACATTGATATTGAACAGCTGTATTCTCAGTACACCGAGCACTTACCTGATAGCAAGAGTACTTTGGTACCCTCAAGTTCCTTCCTCACCAAACAAATCTCAACATACCATATATCTTAATTTCCTCATAACTAATAATCCAGAAAACTGCAGAGGAAAAGGAAGAGGAAGAGGACTCAAAGGTATTAGTACAATGTCTCTGTTATCAGGGGCCTGATTCTCCCTATAGGAAGAAGTAATATCGATAAGGAATGTAAATTCTGTAGAAAGAAATTAGCTTAAAAAAAAAGCTGCAAAACTAACAAAAACAAAAGCATTCACAGAACATGTAAATGTGTAAATTGTAAATTCAGACAACAGCAAGGCAAGAAACGTAGCTAAACATCCCAAATTGAAGGAAGGGGAGATAGGTAGAGCAGAGAACCCTCAGAGGCAATAAAGCAGAAATAACTGCCAACATACCTGGCATACATCATGACCAAGACCCATTCTAAACTTGAACAAATACTTCAGGCTGCCAGAAATTAAAGCTGCATTTAAGAACTGGTTTTAGTCAGACAATTGTATTTCCTTAGAGCTTGTGTTTTTAAGAAACGCCTCGTTTATAGGTGGAGACAAAACCAAGGTAGAATATATATGTACCCACCATACAGAAGGAGATGAGCTACCTCATGAGATGCCTCCTCAATCATGAAAATTGTACATTTTCCACCACACAACAGATATTATTCTGAAAGAAGCTTGAAGCTGTCTACAGAGCAAGTAGATTCTCATTAGTTTAAAAGAGCAGAACAGTAAGTAGAATGCCCTGCATTTGTGTGTTTATATCAGGCATGGGTCCAAGAAGTTGCAGCTGCAGAAGATCCCACAAAATTGGAGAGTGCTCTAAAGAAAAACCCTGAAGCTATACCATGTGTATCTCTGACAAATTTTAAAAACCAGCGCTGGCACTACATAAGAGTTTGTGGCAGCTCAATAGAACTTCAAGAAAATAGAATATATTCTTATGGCCTTGAGGAAAATATTTTTTTAATATGAAGTTATTATTGGATGTATGGCAATATGAAAGCCCCTGCTTTTTGAGATAAACACTTTTCAGCTAGAATATTGGTGAGGACTTTGGGGAGTACAGTCAGATCTCTGAGTCTACAGTCATGTTAAATATGAACAAATCATATGCTTTTTAACAAGATGTTTTGATAATTACATAAAGATACATGCCCCACAGATCAAATGGTCTGAAGTTGTGCTGCCATCCAGGGAGACAGGTAGCAGAGTGCTGTATTCTGAGTCTGGGCTAAGCCCTATGAATTCCACTGCCGACATGGAACATGGCATTAGCTTTCAGAAACAAAAAGTGTATTACTGAAGCAAAGTGTCCTGGTATACCCAAACCACAATGACTCTCTTGGATTCTTCAGGGAAACCTGCAAGTTATGCAAACTATGCGTTTGAGTGCAAATTACTCTTGACAAGTGCCAGGGCCTGCATCCTAAATGCTGCAGTACACTGTACAGGAACCCCAACATTTAGAGACCCACAACCAAAAATTGTATACAACAAATATATGAAAAAAAATACAGAAATATTATTGTCTTACAACTGGGAAACTATCAAACCATCAAATGAAAGTAATAATGCTTCATGGATTCATTAAGGTAACACTTAAGTAATTAATTTTTACGCAATGTCATGGATGTAAGAAACAAACCATTTAAGGCTACTGAAAACAAACACACTGACTGTGACTCACTAAGTCCTCAAGGACCAGAGGCTGAGAAAGAATATTGGAGAAGTATCAGTGTTCTTTCTTTCGAAAGCAGCTGGCAGTACCTCCTGCCATAGACAGGACGGGACAAGCTCCTAGATGAGTTCCAAGCCTTTATATCAAACTTTTTACTTAACCTTTTATGGCTATCACACTTATATTAGAAAGCAATGTTGACTGAACATTCAAGCATCAAGTCACTAGGATACAACAGGACTTTTGATCAATTTAAAAGCAGCTTAAAAAAAAAAAAATCACCACCCACATTTAGGGCGACAGTTAATTTTAATAGTTAAGCTTAAATACACTACGTCCTATTCATTTACTCTTCAAGCTGCTTTCTCCACATTTCAACCTTGTCAATCTTACACAACAAATTTTCAAGATATCTGTCACTTCTTATAATAAATAAAGTTACCGTTGAAAAAGATCCTTCACCCAGGATTTTCCCAAATTTGAAGTCATCAGGTCGTTTCTTTCGAGGCTGTGGAGGCTGTTGTCCTGTATGTTGCTGCAAGGAGTTTGAATTAGATCTTGATTCAGGTGCTGTATCCTCCATGTTAGATCCCTGTCTGCTGCCACAAGTGGAAATGACAGATGGAGTGCTGGAATCTGCTTGGTTCCTCACCATTGAAGGGGATGAACAGGAGCATAACACCACACTTGATTGCATTGGAACAGCATCATACTAAAAAGAGAAATTTAACTATTATTCCCACACCTGACATAATTACCATGCACAACTGCACTTTATTTCTATACAAGAATCATAAAAATTCTTCTTTGAATGGGTTATCATTAAAAATCTCTTTACGAGGGAATATAAGAATTTATTTTGGAAATGGCAGCTTGAATTTGATAAATAATTTTATTTAGGTCATGCTGTCATAGAGCCATAGGTCAAATGTCCGAACACTTTAATTCAAGAATGCTTTTTTTGAACTCAAAAAAATGCTCCTAACACCAAGTTATCAAATTTCATGGTATCTTCTTCTATGAATAACATGACCTTAAATTTCTAGTCATAAAATGAACACCTGTGTTTACCAGTAACATTAGTTAGAGATCCAAGTTAAAATGAACTCTAAACGAACACATGAAAACTTTAATGAAGACATTCCTAATTTTTTACTTGAAATTTCCCTTTAGTACACATTAGGGAAGGACAAGAAGAAAAGAGATAGCATAAAAAAAAGCCGGTCAGCTGGAGGATTTAATAATCAGCAACACCTAAAACTTTTTTTGAAGAATGCTTTGGTTCATGACCTTTTAAAACAAGAGAGATTGCACTACTTAAATTGTACATACGGCCACATAAAGACAACCCAATTGCAAAACAAAGAGAACAGAAATAGCCCAGAAAACAGCAAATACAACAAGACACTCCTAAAACTGATTAATGTAATATACAAAGCAATTGTCATTCGGTACCCTTTTATCAATTTTCCTAAGTAAGATCAAGGAACCTTGTCAAGCTGCTTTCCACCTCTTTTGGTAATACACCTCAACTAGTCTATCAGGGACTGCTTCTGAAGTTTTACTTGAAACTGGCCAGAAAATACAAACAAATAGGAGAGCTCTGCTGAACTACTGCTGACAAAAAAATTACATGCAAACAGAGGAAATATTTAAGAAAGTAAACATCATGGCTGAACATTTTTTTAAATCTCAGTATTCTAACATACATCCAGCAGAAATTATGGCTTAATGAAAGTCACCTAATCTCAAAACAGATGTATTGTACAACCATGTCAGAAAGTCTGTAAATATATCATGTTACCAAATTAAATATTACTCCTTACAGAAAGATTTTTTTTTACCTCAAGAATTTCAATTTGAAACAGTTTTCTGCATTTTTGTCAGAAACCACCTTAGAAGGGAATTGGACTGGCACTCACTCGTGCACGGGGTCTTAAGGAACCTAGCTCCCAAATAAGCTGTGCTCTGTGCAGTAAAGTTGCCTTTATTTACTGCTAAAATTGATACTATTATTATGCATATACACATTAAAGTGTATGTGCCATAGGTCACAGTTCCTTTTATGCCTTATATACATATATTTTAGCCGACACTTTCCACAGACTATTGTCCCCAGCATTTTCATAGCCCAGATGAATCCCTTTTCCTTCAGACAACTAGTCAAACAGCAGCGTGTCTAAAGACACACGCTAGTAGAATTAAAAACAGATTGTACCCTTTCCCATCAAGACTGCAGCAAGACTGACACAAGCATTAGTGCTCAGCAACTGAAGTGATGCCAGTATAAAACCTATCCCATTAAATGAAATACAGTAAATAAAACACACATCCACACAGACTAAGTATGGAGATATAAATGATGAACTGGCTCCAGTCACAAATGAGCAAATGAAGTTTTACAGGTAAATAAAGCAGTAGTATTGCAGGGGGGGGTCTAATTAGATTCCACAGCTAGCAAGATCACCTTGAAAAAGCAAACAAGCAAGAAAAAAATCCACCACAAAAGCATCAGAGAGCACTGTGAGAAAAGGGGGAAAGGGTGCTGAATGCAGTGTGTTTCTTTTCACAGCAGCTGAAACTAAGTCACAATGAATATCAAGTATAGAAAAATCCTGAGGGAAGGGACAGGAGTAAAGGACTTTGTAGGAAAAGAAGGTTATTTTTGGCTAGGGTATAACATCAATTAATCCCTTGACTTTCTCAAAGGAAAGTCAAGTTTAGGAATAAGGAGGACAGAAGAACATGCAATAAATTTAAAAGGATCAGTTACCTGGGAAAAACAGACCTATGCAACTAGGTCTGTTATGCTGCACCTCAACGTTTTACAGAAAAAGGTAATTCCTACATTCACCCTTCCAGACTCCCTATGTTCTTCTTTAGTATTTTGCCCTGTATTATTTACCTTCTCAGTTTTATTTTGAAAGGCTCCAAAAAACGTCTGCAGAAGCCATATATGTCTCTACATATAGGTTGTCACATATGCCAAAGATAGAATACGGGCCAGCTTATCTGATCTACCATCACTCTTCTAAAAATCAGACTTAAGATCCTTCTTCTGTCAGATGCAGACATTTTTAGTGAGACATGATGTCAGCAACAGAAATTGTTCTAAATTTTACCTGCAATTCTCAAAAGCTTGAGGATGCTCTGTTTCTAGCAATTATCAACATTTCTCAGCTGGCAAGCCAGTGAAAGCACAGATCTTCACAACAGTAACAACAGACTTACCTACTGCGTGTCATGTATCACCACGAACCATATTGTGTGTCATGTATCACCACAGACCATACTGATAGCCACTGATCAAGTAATTCTATCTCTTTAAAAACTAGTCTCTAACACTACTTTCCCAAACCCTTAAGCATTCTCCTTTTCATTTACTTTCATATGGAAGTAGTTTCATTCTTAGTGCAACATACTTGAGTTTGAAAACCTTTCAAGGAAGAAAATAAATCTACTGAATGTATGCAGCATTATAGATCAACGTCATTTCAAAATCTTCATCAAGTAGTTTTCACTAAATAACAAAATCCCTTTTATTTATACATGAAATAAGTACTAATACTGTTATTTTCCTCACTTCTCTGCAAACAGTAGAAATAAACTGTTATTTTACTGGAATCAATGCAAAAAGCCCATTAGATAGCAACACGTTTTTCCCTTCCTCCCTGGCACTTAAAAGGACTCGTACCTTTTCCCTTCGCAATTCAGCTTTTTGAAAACTGCACTATCACTACAACTGTTAATGCATTTATATGCACGAAACACATTCCATATTTCTCTAAAGCAACTACAACCACAACTGCATCTCTACTAGCTTTTTCCCACCACAAAATCTGCAACACTACTTTGCTAAGACTGTTCTATCAATGCTGACAGCAGCAAAAAATACTTTTAGAGATTAAGCTTCTAAAACTTCCAGTATCCTTTACTTCTGTACTAACTGACAGGATGTTGAACACTGAAGATAACTGAGAATATCTTTGCTGTTGCTGAAATTTTACTAGCAAGATCTATTACAAAGAAAATCTGTATGAACAGGGTCCTGACCTCTCAGTTGTCTGATAACACTGAATCTGACTGCTGACTATTACGGAATCTCAAGCTGCATTAAGGCATAGGACAGACATGATCACAAAACCTCTTCCATCCATTATAAGGCTAATTTTTTTTTGAATCAGACCTTGGTAAGAGAAAGTATTTTTTTACACAAAGCAACATGACCTTTAAACCCCAACTGGTACATTTGTTTTGATTATAAATAATGCTAATGAGACTATAAGCTAGAAGATTGGCACAATCCAAGATTCTGCTAAAAGCAGTTTAAGCTAGACAGGTTTGGCCTGAGCTTTTTTGACCTTGTCATGTAAACCCAAAGTTCTGAAACTGAAATTTGTTTTGTATTGTTTACAATTTAAACATTGACAATCTAGAGTTTTAAAGTGAAAAAGTTAAAAACTAAACAGTTATATTTAACATATTCTTTTAATGGCACACTGGTGTTTCAGAGGGCTAACAAAGATGCACCAACTGCACGTGACACACATATCATATCTGGAAAAGTGCATCAGAAGTGATAAAGGGATAATTAACAGATATTGCACACAGCTTTTCCACCGGCCTCCTCCCACCTCATATCCCACAATTAAAATATTAACCTTCTCTATGTTCCCCCAATACCTAGTTGTTTGTGACAGTCTGGGAGTTCCAGCGTATTTCAAAAGAAAAAAGCAACTGATCAGGTCAGATACTTGGATGGACCTGAATACATGTCCTCAAACTATGCCTCATAGTACCTAAAATGAGAATGCAGGAAAAAGCAGTTTAGTTCAGGCACAAGAAACTGAAGATAGAGTTCCAGTGATTCAGAGTAACAAAATCCAACTAAAGGCCTCACATTTCAGCGCAAAGAGCACAGTACAGTTTGCATCAATAAATACCAATCCCATACAGAAACTGTTTGCAGGAAGCATAATGATTATCGTGTGATCCCTATCAATATTTAACACCAGTTTTCCTTTCATAAATTCTGTCTGTTGCTGGATCAGAATGAAGCGCCTTGAATGAAGACAACCCACAGTAATAATAGTGTGCTTTCATAAACTGTAGTAAACATCAATTCCCTGACCTTATATCCTCATGTCTATTTATGCTTTGGATGTCTATCTAAAAATGGATTGTCAGACTTTCTGCTAAGTGACCAACAGCATCCTCTTTCTATTAACCAATTATACATGCATCTGTATAGAGAGAAACAATATACTGATTAATCCAACTCCATTGCATGCCAGTTTCTCTTTATATACACTTTGACTATGCTTAGAAGTTTGTCAAATAATCTCAAGAATTTAACAATACATCTATCTACCAACATTATTATTGCCTTTAAGTAATTAAAAGAGTTGCCTAAAGAGAAAAAAACATTCATTAGAATACTATCATATGACTGTCATTTGACTATAATGGAAAATCAAGCATGTAATGAACAGGACTCAAGCTCACAGTAAGCCAAGCCTCAGAATTACTTTGAACGTACCACACAGCTAGTCAACTGTTCACCCACTTAACAGGTTAACTTTGACACTAAAATACATACAGCCATATTAAAACATCACAGTAATTGGGAGGTGTTTAAAGACATGTACTCTGCTCACACTTTCAGCATGATAGACATTCAACATGACTTCTAAGAGCAAACACTTCTCTCAAAAAAAAAGTGCATTTATTAAAAATATACTAGGTTGCAAAAATATTTTCCCAAAACAACAGGATGCTTTTTTCTGCATTTTCTTCAAACTGCAGCAAACAAATCCCACTCCATGTATTATTTGTAGATATTTGAAAAGCATTAACATTAAACATCAATCTTGTGATCTTGTGTAGTAATGGTTTTGCATTTATGTTTCATAGAGCTGCATCAGCACTCTTTCAAGCCTCATCAAATGGCATGCAAAAGATTACTAGAGAGAACTTAAAATTTAGCATATAAGCCAACAAACTGCTCCTTTAACACTACATATCTTGAAGAAACTGACATTCGCAGTCAGCAAAACAAGTCTGA
Source organism: Cettia cetti (assembly GCA_013401135.1). NCBI lineage: Eukaryota > Metazoa > Chordata > Aves > Passeriformes > Sylviidae > Cettia > Cettia cetti. Next base: position 69,084 of record VZUI01021105.1, read on the forward strand.
TGCCAAACAATTTGTCAAAATCTATACTTTGATCAAGGTTCATAAATGGTTACCAATTACTATATTTAAATGAACATATTTAAACCTCATAATTCAGTTATAAAAACTATTTTAACAAAAATTTGATTTGCAAATGAATCTGAAGTCATACATCTATCTAGAGTGAACTTTTTGATCTCAGAAGTTGCCACATGAAAAAACTATTGTTTAAAGCCATTTTTATGAATTGACCATGTAAATTTCAAAAACATTTGGCCGCATAAAAGGAGTGGGTTTTTGTTGTCCAGACAGACTGCTGTGCTGACTGATTAAAGAAGTCTAGGCTCTAACCCACCAAAACAACTATGCTCATCTTCATACCCAGTGTCATTTGAAACCTCTCTAATGCTGAAAGGTAAGCACTCATTGAAGCACTGCATGAAACAGTTTCCCCCAAAAAAATCTCTTAACAAAACATCTTAATAGAAATAACCATAATTTAAAAGACAACAAAAAAACTTTAAAAATCACTGCTGGTAATACATTTCACGATTAAAGACTGCACAAATTCATGGAAGGAGAAAGCTTGAAAGCTTCAAGCTTTCCCCTATTCAAACGTACTATTTTAACTAAAATGGCTGGTACCTCTACAGTAGTGGGAAACAGAAGTACTGTTTGTCTACTGACATTTCTTGCAGTAAATCCATAACAGAGTTCATCCGTAAGTGAGTAATGAGGATTCAGTTTCACATTGTACTAGCAAAAAAACAGTCAAGAGGCTTAATGCTTTGGAAGCACAAACACCTCCACATTCTTAGAATGTTTTGACCTTTAGGGAATAAAGGTATTTTATCCACACGACTGTTTTTGTTTCTAGAGAAATTAATTTTTCACATACCAAGCAATGCTGATCAAAAATTTTAGTTTATGAAAATGCCTTTTTCTAAATTTGACTGCCTTACATACAGTGATATTTCTTGCCACTGATTTCCAGGATTCTAGTTCCAAAATCAGGTAGGGATTAAAGCTAATGAAAGGATTTATAAGAACCTGCAAATCAGCAAGTTACCCTCTAACCTCCTCTACTGTTAAGCAAAGCATTTAAGTTCCACTCATCTTCAGAGGCAGACTATTTAAGACCTCCTTCCACTGCCTAGTGTTTCAAAACAAATCAGAAACAGGAAACCACTCAAATCTTCAAGAACCTAAAGTCAGCTTACAGCCCAAATAGCTATAATGTAAACAAGACACTGAGAATTCATTTAACATAAACAGATTTAGCCCAGCTCACAAGAAAACAAAAGCCATCTGTGATGGCAATAGTCTGGATCCCCAGCTACACCACCAGCTACCTCACAAGGCACAGCGATAATCAGGCGCTACAGCATAGATTGGGCAGCTCAGGCTAGCAAACACAAAAGGGCTGCCAGGCTCCTTGTGAGCAGCTATAGGAGGCAAAGAGAACAGCTTGGGGTGAAGAACAGAGAAGCAGACACACCAATGTGGCAGTATACAGATGGAGTGGATGTACAAAGGATTCATGGCAGAGTCAAGAACTGTAAATTCCTGCAGGATTACTAAAGAACCAAACATTGAATTTAGTATTTTTTCAGAAGAATGCACTAAACAAGTTAATCCTTGCAATTTTTCACCAAAAAAAATTATAAAATATTTGCAGGTGAAGTATTTACAGCTTGTCTTTTAAAACAGAAATCAAGACTCAAATTCAATATTTACTCACACAGCAAACCAGTCATTTCCCACAGCAATTTTGAGTAGAATTCATATGGCATGAAAAAAAATGTTTTAGACCAAATAGCTAGCTAGCTTTGTGCATTTTGTCTCCAGTCCTTTCAGACACTTTAGACTGAAGTAAGTTTCTACAAGCTTACCTGGAAATAAGATGTCAGAAAGGGAGTGGGAAGGGAGGAAAATCTGCTTCTTCCCCTTTTTTCCTTCTTTACTATAAATACATAATCTATGTTGGCCACTTGCAAAGAAAGTTTTTTTCCATTTGAAATCCAGAAGCAATAATTCCTTGGCATCATACGTATTCTTTGGAAAGCTCCAATATGAGGAACTTGGAAAAGGATTTTATCTTTCAAAGTGTTTACTAAATTAAGGTCACTTGCATATTTTCTGAATGCCATAAATGTGCTAGTTCCACAGCAATCTGTATAGCTGTTCTAGACAAATACATATATAAATGAGTTTACTGTTAAAAAACAGGTATTGCTAAAATATTTCACATATTCATAGACCAAATTTATTTTTATTACTTTACCAGTTTACTACATTTTTCAGTCCAACAAAGTGGTTGTGCCCCTAGTTTCATGCCTTCTGTACAAAAATTCCTGCAAGTACTTCAGTAGTCAGCATCCCTTTCCAAGTTTTTCTGGCAATGCTGCCTCCCAGCTGATCTGCTTTAGGAAACTGCAATGAGCCTGAGCCTGCAGGGTATCTTACAACATCCAGCTACAGTAATCTACTTGTAGAGTTTCAAAAACTTAATGAAACAGACTTCCCTTCTGGCACTGTAATAGATCAATAACCCAAAGAAAAATTTGTTTAAAAAAACAGCCTACCCACACAGTAGAATCACTGTTTAGTAGAACATTACCATTATACTCAGATTATTCTGTGGATCATGTAATTTCCACTAGCTCTAAGAACTTTTAATGTTAGGAACATTAATGCATATAAAACTGCTCTTCTGATTTTTCCACCTTTGTGCACCTTTCCAAAATCTGTGTCTTCTACTATTTTCTATTCCTTCAGCCTGTTTTGATAAGGGATTTACTGTAACTTATCCCAGTTAAAAGCCTACACATGAGTGATAAAGACTAGTCATGGCTTTATGATGAAAACCAAGGAGAAGAGAACATTAAATAGATAGGGCTGAAGGGCTTTCCCTACATACATATCTGGAAGCTTTACACCTACAAATAAATACAAACAGAACTCTTAACACAGTGTAATCTAATTCTTAACATAGATGCAAAATTTACTCTATGTAAGCTATGAGAACCCAGTTCTCTGAAAAGTGTAGTTCATATTAGTTCCACTGGGGGAATAAAAAGAAACTAGTAATTTTTTTCAGCCAGATCCATGACTACACTATAGGCTTTATCAGGTCAGAAACACTGGTAGAATCTAGCAATTGCTAGTGCAGCAAAACGTTCCCGTGAAGATGTTGTTACAAAAGAAGATGTTTATTACCATACTTCCAGACTCCTCATTTTGAAAGGAAGAGCGCTCCTTGGTTTGAGACCAAATATACTCACAATAGCATCAACAGCAAATAGCTAAGACCACACTGGCATCTGCAACTAAAGCTGCACTAAAACAGTTCTCTTCTTAGAAGTACAGCTCCCTCCTTATGTCACCTCTTCAGAAAATAATGGAACTTTTAGGAATTGTCCCTGCACACAAGAATACATAAATTAACCGTTTTGGCAGAGAATTGCTAGAATATTCCTTTCAAAGCTGTGCTCTATTCACACATCCCCTACCTAATCCCATTTTATGCATTTACAATTCAATAATCACAGAAGTCATTATGTCATTAACTCCATGACATAAATATTAACAGTAACTTGCTCAGTCTCAGAAATACTGGATTTCCCAAATTCGATATCATCTGAATTACAAAAAGCTTAGTTGAATCGGGCCACCTCTATCTGGTACTGCCTGTCAGTACACTCACCTGACCAGGAAAATATTAAATTGAATAGAAGAGAAGGAATGAAAAATAATTATCTTGACAAAACATCCTAATTTTTATCAAAATGGTCATCGGTTGCATTCTTAATTTTTCCCCTCTCTGAACGTTTTTCTTACGGGCAAGGACCTAAATTGTATATAGAAAAGGAACAGAAATGCAAGTATTTTTGAGAAAAAAGCCTCAAAAAGATGGGCAATAAGCAAGAGCAGAAACACAAATGGAAACATATTCTCAGTTTAAGAGTCCAAGTAAACAGAAGTCACCTTTAATGCTAAGAAGCAGCTTTAAAGAGCTGTATCAACTAGTAAGAAAGCAAAATTAATTCCTTTAATAATCAAAAAATTGGTTTATCACATAGACCTTGACGTAACATCTTATGTACTCTGTAGGGCTATTCATACAGTATTTCTCATCTTTAGTTAATAAATATGATTCTGTGTAACACCCTGATGAGAAAAATCAGAGCATGAAGAAGAGAGCACACTGAAATAGGATGTCAAGAATTAACACAGCTGCACCATTCTCCACGGAAAACCCTCCCTAGCCAGTTCCAACTGATGAAAAGGCTTTAAGTGCTGCAGCGTGAAGCTTGGCAACTTGTAGCTGACAGAACACAAGACCCAAAAGCACAGCAGCATGCACACGAGGATAAGGAACATATCTACAAAACTGCCAGGTAGTTTTACCAACATGAGTGAAAGATGGTGATTATTTTTCTTTACATGAGGAAATGTCTACACTAACTGAACTATAACTTACAACAGAAAAAAAGATTTACCATTACCACATCTGTATACCAGCTACAACTCCATCTTCTAGATATGTCAGTGCACCCAAAACGAGTTTACGCTGTCAGACTAACGTAAACAACTGCGTTTGAAACGGCGTCCTACTGTCACCCTCACGATCTTCCTCACACGTTTGTTCCTACTACAAAAGAAATCGAAAATAAAGAGTGACAAGTAGCTCCCACAGCACAACAACGCCTATTCTCCCGGCGGGAGACGGCCCTGCATAGCCACGCCAACGCCCCGTACCCGGAACTGAAAACGGAGGTCCGCGACAGGCCGCGGTGCGGCCCCTTCACCATCGGCCTCACCTCCTCCCACGAACGGGCCATGCTCGGGGGAGAACGGGGCCCTCCCGCGAGGCCCACGGCGACCCAGGAACAGCGGAGAAGACCACGAGCGGCGGAGACAACACTGCCCCACGGACGGCAGCGACCGCTCACCCGCCCTCTACGAGCGGGCGCAAGAGGCGGGGCCGTTCGCGAAAGCCCACCGCGACCCCGCCGCCCCCAGAGCGCTGGGCACGGGCGGCCACCTCTCACGGGCCGGCCCCGGCGCCCTGGCCTACTTATTCCCCAGCACCCCGAGGGCCGCGGCCCCGGGTGGACTCACCAGGGGGCTGCCGGTACTGGCCATGGCCCGCCTGGCCCGCGGGCCGCCCCCCGCGCCCGGACTCACCAGGGGGCTGCCGGTGCTGGCCATGGCCCGCCCGGACCGGGACCGCTCCCCACCCGTTCCGCGCCAGGCGCTCGGCCCAGCCTGAGCCAATGGGACACCCGCGTCCCCCGCCCCTGACGTCACCACAACAATCCCCCGCCGTAGGCGGGCCTTCTACGCACTGCGCTCGCTCTTTGGTGGCAGTAACTGTTACTCACACTCGGGCCAGGCCAGAGCGCCCCCGTCAGCCTCAGCGCCCGAGCCGAGGAGAGGATGCGCAGTGCTGGGATGACGCCCCCGGGAAGCTGCGAATGGTGAGGGCGGAAGCGGGCGGAAGCGGGCGGAAGCGGGCGGAAGCGGGCGGAAGCGGGCGGAAGCGGGCGGAAGCGGGCGGAAGCGGGCGGGGCCGCCGGGCAGCACCTCCCCCCAGACGCGCACAGCCGGCTCCGTGCCGCGACGGCGGTGCGCCGTGGCTGCGGTGGGCGGTGGAGTCAGTGCGGCGTGGGGGGGCTGCCGGGAGCGCCGCCGGGAACGCCGCGCCCTCCGCACAGCTCGGAACTCAAGTGCATGAACTCAACTCAGTTCTAGTGCGGGTGTTCGTTCCTCAGAACCTGACTCATCTGCGTAACAGCCACTCTCCCTCGTGTTCTGACAGGCTATTTTCCCTGCGGTCTGTACGAGCTCGCGGTGCCCGTTAACGGCACTCTGTTAGTCCGTGTGCGAGCCCGACGGCCACAGACGCCGGGAGGGACGGGCCAGCGGTGCACAACACTGCAGGGAACAAATTGAGTTTGTCAAGGAATTCCTAGAATTGTGAGGGATTACTCAAAAGGATGAGGCAGGAAAAGACCATCTAGTTTAATGAACATCAGAATCTACTACATACAGATGTGTAGCTTCAAATGAGGGTGGCGTGGAGGGCCAGAGCAACTGCAGTGTCCGAGGGTTGATCCACGTTTTTCAGAAAGATTTTTAGAGTAGCCAGCCTTAATCAACTTTCCTGTATGACAATTTTTTCATCCTTCTGCAGATGAGTAGAACAATTGATCATCATCTTGCAGTAGATTGGATGCATAGGTCAGTGGATGTGTGTGTGTGTGTGTGTGTGTGTGTGTGTGTGTGTGTGTGTGGTTTTTTGTTGCAGCCTCTCAGAGAAACTCTGCCGAGTACCATAAAGCTTTTGTGTAACTCAGGGCAGTAGTGCTGTAACTGTGTTTGTAATTACTGAATGATGCTGTGATGGTTTTCACGTATGTGAGTTCAAAGATATCCTGGCGAAAAGACAGATTATTTTCCGTGTGATCTGTTAAGAATTTTCTCTCCTCTGTTTACAGTTTTGGATCGAGCTAGACAGTATCATAATAGTCCACCCAGCTGCTTGAGCAGTTGGATTTATGTTTATGTCCTTCGATACCTCTATAGGGCTCAAAAAGTATCAGGCTCATCACAAAACTAGTAAAATTTGTGGATTGTACAAAACAACTTTACAGTTATTTCAAACATTATATAACCAAGAGTTGTGAACATAAAGAAAAGGAAGGAACCAAAAACATCAGACTTATAGTAATATTACGTTACTCAATTACGCTGTGTGTGTCAAGATGGTTCTGTGCAGACTCACATCCTGCTCCAGAAGGGCTTACTTCGGCACATGTGATACTCCGATTCAGCTTCCCTGGGCTGTGGATAATCTGGACAGACTCTATGTGTATTCCATCAGGTATGAGCTGTGGGCATCATCCCCGCTACCCAGGGCAGTGATCCAACTCCCCGGGGCAGCTAGTACTTATTTCATTCTCCATGTAAAAAAATGAAGATGCAGTTGAATAGTATATCCAAGTCTAGGCATGAGGCCTTCAGGAAGATGTGGAGTAGTTGGACAGAATCTGGGGAAGTAAGTGCTGCCTGTGGTGGGGGACGTGGGAGAAACCGCGCGCGGCGTCCGGGATCTGCAGGCGGCGGCCAGGCGCCGAGGGGCATCACGCTGCCCCGGGGAGCAGGGACACTGCCCCGGGGAGCGGGGACATTGCCCCGGGGAGCGGGATCACTGCCCCGGGGAGCGGGGACACTGCTTCAAGCAGCGAGGTCACTGCCCCAGAGATGTGCACTGCCCCAGAGAGGAAGGACACTGCCCCGGGGAGTGGGGACACTGCTCCGGGGAGGGCGAGAGACTACCACATCCACCCAAGGGGACTATCCAAATACAACCTACCTGAAGTCCTCCCAGAAGCCATACAGGAAGCGACACAAAAAGAGAACTGAAGATAAGCTGTGGCCCTCATACCTAGGTAGAGGCTAAATAGAGCTCCCATGTCCTGGGTACTTTATGTGAGTAGAAGTCCCAGGTGAGACAAACCAAACCAAACCAACAACGCCCAAACACCACTAAAAAACAAACCTACAATTATACCAAAATCTTTGTCACAGAACATTTTCAGCTGTTTAGTGGCTTACAAGCACTACTTAAATATCTTCCAAAATAGTTTCTTTTGGTAAAACTCAAGAGAAGAAAAAGGGGAAAATGCTGTCTACATTGTTCTGGTTGTGGGTAATACATATAGCAGGCACTCAGTAGTCCCAGGATACAAGAAGCTTCACAGGTTTGACCAGAGCAAATATTATGTGTCCTTATTAGACTGTAGTCCTCTATCTTCCTCTTGAAGGATATGTATCACTCTTAGAGGCAAAAGTCAGCCTTAGAATAGTTCAGAGATTCTGGAGGAAGCTGTGAAATACCATACTTAAACCTAATACCAGTCTCAAACATCACACACACACACACACAAAAAAAAAAAAAAAAAAAAAAAAAAAAAAAAAAAAAAAAAAAAAAAAAAAAAAAGTAAAGGAAAAACCACAAAGCAAAAGGACAGGGTCAAGAATGAGGCTTTGTTTTTTCAAAGCCCTAATTGTAAAGAAGAGGCTTGAGGCTTTTTGGTTTTAGCTACAACAACTTAAATCTTCAAGTAATTCCATAGACGCAGAAGCAGCTGAAAGCTTTTAAGGGTTTCACCTGGAGAACTGTTGATGCTGGAGTATCATTTCAGCCTTTTAACCATCAGCCTGTTATCATCTGCAGACTCAGTTCTTATAGTCTTCCTATCATTCCCTAATGGACACAAGCAACAGCATCTTTGACTTTTAATTTCTCTTAAGTAATTTCTGACTACATTCAATCTCTCAGTTTTCTTTTGCTTCTCTATTTGAAGTTTCTCCCTTCCACCGAAGCCTGACTTGCTTCTCCTTACTCATATCTGAATATAAATGTTTCCACTCTCATTTTGCTAATACAACTGATACAGAATACCTCATTAACAAAACAAGATTTTATGAAATTTTTTAAATTTTTACATTATCTTAATTATGAACATGCAGGCATGTTCAAAAGAAGGGGCTGTCAAGATCAGGTGAATTTAAGACACAATTGATCTGACAATTTCAGAAAGCATCCATCAGAGTCTGAAGATTAGAAATTTGGGACTCTACATCAAACTATGCAATGGGATCCAGAAGTTTGGGATCACCCAAATCCTCCAGGCATGTGGCATTGTTTTCCTGATTTTCTCGTCCTGGGGAAATGACAGCAACTGTTAGTGACAACATCGCGTTCTTCTCTTGCCATTAGATTGTGTTGGAGTAATAGAAGCACCCTTGAATATAGTTTTTGCAAGTTAAAAAGCACCAAGGACCAGAAATGGGATATTATTTCAGGTATCAGAAAAGCCCTTTGCTTACAACACTGAAAACGAATCACTGTTATCAGCTCCTGTGGCTGTCACACAAATTGGATGTTAACTCCTCTTTCTGTTTCTGTTTTTCTCACAGATAAAGACTGCTCACAGCAGTTCTCAGGCTTAGCACACTTTTTGAGAAGGATGTCTCGACCTACTTTGTTTCTTCTAAATGAAATCTTTCTTTGCCTTGTCAAAACCAATCTGTGCTGTCACCAGAGAGACAAGGGAAGCACTCCAAAGAGGAAGGAATGAATGTGACTGTGTATATAGATGTGTCAGCTAGTTTGGATGTATGTGTACATATCTCAGTATGCTTGCTAAAACTGTTGAGCTCATTAAATCTAAGAGATGCAGCTAAGACTCCAGAAATCTGCTTGGTAGATTATTAGGGCAGAAAGTAAACCTCCAGAGATTCAGCTCAGAAAGGCTGTACCTGTTGTGCAGATAGGTGAAGGACTCATCAATTCTGGAGAAATAATAGAAGCCCTAGAGAGGCAGTGTACATTTGTGCTGTTCTTATTTTTCACCTTTTTCCATTAAATCAACCCAGCCACTTAACCTTGAAATAATTTTTTTTTTAAAGCAGTGCATAAGTCTTAGTTATTGCAAAATAAAAAGTTACAGCCATTCAAGTTAATAAAGAACAAAGCCTACTGTCTGATTATTTTAAACAGAGAAATTACAAATTCTTATCAGATCAAGAACCCTTATAATTCATCAATATCATGGTAAGAAGCAGAATTACTTTCATAAGCAAAAATAGTTTCTCATGATTTTATGAAAAATCATGCATAGTTTCTACAAAATGATGGAGTTTAAATCATGGTTCATCACATTGCAAATATTGCTGCTTCCAAGAGGCACACAATTCTAATAGTTCTTCCTGAGGAAAAAAGCAGGTCTGCTGCTGCCTCCTTAGACAAGAGGGTTACTGGATCTTGCAGCCAGGAGGTTAATACCTCCTGGTAGGGCGTACACATGTGTCTCTGGGACCTCAGATGTTGCCAGAGTCAGGGTTTGCCATACCTGTAGGGGTAGTATTTGCTAGACAGATGACTTAGTCACAGTCTTCTTCTGAAGTACAGAAGTTGAGGATGTATTTTAAAATGACATGTGTTTGAAACTGTCTGCACAGTTTATGCTACCTGGGAGGACACTGTTGGGAGGTAATAGGAGAGCACAAGGAACTTGTAGGCAGTATTCCTCAGGGAAGGTCACAGTCTTTCTGATGTTTGACATGATTATTGCCATTAGAAAGCTTCAGTAGCTCAGCAGAAATCAAACCTCCTGTGGTATCATTGTCACACAAAGTACAATAGTCACTGCCACTGAAGGACACATCTGCTATCCCTAAAGATTCTCGAAGCATAAGAAAGTCACCCTTTTCCTGCTGTGATTGAGAGGGATAATTCCTTCCAAAACTAGGGCTCTCAAGTTTGTCTTTAATTATTTCAGAGATTTTCAGGCCAACGGTATCATCATCATGGTTTGGTGCAAACGATAGTGCCGGCCACAACTCTATCTCTTCTGCTTTTATGTACCTGCTGGGGACGTACTGATGGCTTGGACCTGAGGCAAATGCAAGGTTTTCTTCTGCAGTAACCGTATCTGTGCTTCCTGTAGATTTCAATGAGATTTGGAAAATCAGTTCCTGGGTTTTTAGATCAGAAACTCGATCTGTATTCACTTTGCTTGAGTTGCTGGCCTCTTCTCTTTCAAGTTGGCTACAAGCCTCATTCGGTCCAACCCAGTCCTAATGAAAGCATCAATAAGTTGGGGTCACTTTGCATAGTTATTCCAAAATAAATTTTCTTTCTTTATGGCTTTCGCACAATAACCCAGATGTTTATTGCAAATCCAACAGGCAAAGTTAAAATAATAGGGTAAAAAAACCTAGCAGCTAATTTCACAAAATTTTACAAGAATTTTTACAAGATCACACCACCAAAATATAATGCAAGCTGATGGTATTACTTTGGTTTTGAAAAGGTGCACCATTTGCATTCAGTCTGAGCTGGGAGCCATTGGAGGAGTTCCCTTCTAAGGAGCAAGAGGCTGGACAGAAGCTCTGGTGGTTAGCTAGTATGTGGAAGCAGGAAAATGAGAAACTATAAACTTTCAGGAAGATCAGGACTTTGTGTCAGTAATTCTGCTCAGGAGCTAGAATTATTAATCCCAGAAAAAAAAAAATCTTCCTGTCATGAACAGAGGGTCCTAAGAAAGAAATGAAATTTATTTCTTACCTTAAAATTCCCATTGTGCAAACTATAGAGTGGTTGAAAGAAAGCAACTGGCGTGGGAATGTTAAAGCAGGCAAGGCTTTTTGCCCTAAAGTGAGAAAACAACGCTTTAAAAAAATGGACAGTTTTTCTGTGTTCTGTCTCCATGATACTGCTTAGATGAACCCCCCCACTCTTATGTTAGTATGATTGCACAAGAAGCCCACTCATCATCATTTCTGACTTCTCATGCAACTATTTTTCTGCCACCTGTGCATGAATTTAATGCTTCTAACCTGAAGCACAGTCTCGTAAGTTTCTTAGGAATATGTCACAAACTTAATATACTGGTCTATTACTCATCATATGCACTGAGCTTTGTTTATCAGCTTACTTGATCTAAACCACTGTTTCTGAAAGTGTTTTAAAGAGTTCTAGTTTTCATTACATATACACGGAGAAATTCTGCCAGACATCCTTGCCCCTTTATTGGGGTTTATCCTATAAAAATATTTTATCATGTGGACATCATTTATTCTGCTTCTCTAAGAATGATGTGTATGTAAAGCATAATAATGCATGTCAAGGCAAAAAAAGAGAAAGAGATAGGAGATGTACCTATGCTCTGCCAGCATAAAAAATTGCAGAGGATGGTTGAACCAAAGTTCTAAAAACACTTTTTTCTCTGTTCAACTTGGTCTCGAATCAGAGTCAGTTTAGTTTGCCTATATTGGTATTTTACCTACTGACTCGTGCCATGAATATCACATGTAGCTTAGCATTTACATCAGTTTAACCACATGTAGCTTAGCATTTACATCAGTTTAACCACCTTTACGGGTTGCTGTGTACTTGCACTTTTAATTTCTACATGAAACTTCAAATATTCCAAGGGGCTTAAATTTCTTTAACTCCAAGATACCATCATCCTTGGGCTTTAGCTGAATTTGGGAGTCCCAAAGGTACTTTGGTCTCCTTAAGGACTATATAGTGGGTCATTAACTATCATGGCCAAGGAACATTCCAAGATTGTCAAAATACCTTTTGGAAATGACTAAGTCTGTGCAGCAGAAACAGGAAGGAAAGGGGATATAACAACTCTTGATTTATCCTTTTCAGACCATAAAGATCAAGGGGAACTTAATGAAAATCACATACCTTGAGGAAAGTTTGCAGCTCCAGAATAAATAGAGTAGAGTGCCAAAACTCAGAGGAATGAATAAGTACTGCAAAGTTTTGGTATTTGAAACCTTTTCAGAGACTTTTGGGACATCTAGGAAAAGAATCAGCACAAATTTTTTTTAATAAAAAGTCTGAAGCCAAGATAGAACCCCTAATAACCAAGCACTGCAAAACAGGCAGCCAAAGGCCTTAAGGAAAGTAATTTGGCCATGAATACTTTAAGAAAGCTGGTTCTGATTTGAAAAGCTTCCTTTTACCAAGTATCTTCTCTTTTTTTGGAATATGGACATGAAAAGAAATGAAATAAGATGAAAACAACATTTTTTTTCTACCTGCTCTTTGAAACACTGTTGTCTGACTCCACTCACTCCACTGGCTGTGGTACGAATTCTCATTTTCAGAAACTTTGCAGCGAACTCTTGCAATGTAAGCAATGCCACTATGGAGCTCTGTGGCTTCAATTTCTACCTGTGGCAGTGAACTGGGTAGTGTCTTTTTCAATGCAACCTGCAAAGTATTATTAAGCACTGCTGTTAAAGAGACTGGACAAAAGGATGGTCTTTTAAATACCCTTTTTTCGCTATTTTCCCCCTTCTCTTTTCTTTTCCAGATTTTCTTTTCTTTTCCAGATTTTCTTTTCTTAGATGCAAGAAGAGGCCCTGAATGATGATGGATGTAGAGTTCATGAGAAGAAGAGTTACAGAACTTCAGTATTGATGTAAAATCTCTCAGCCTTAATATGGAAAACCAGAAAGGCAAGCTTAAGGCAGCTGGTGGAGAGCCCTGAGCTGAGTGGCAAGGCCCTCGTATCCAAAGAACAAGGCAGAATCACCGTATGCTTCATCCAGTTACCTCCCAGGGCATTCTGTACTCCTTATACTGCAACTCATATTGGAGAATTTCAGTGAGGTACCAAGGCACATTCCACACACTCCACCGTATCTGGCACTTGCTGGCAGTAGCATTGCTCTGGATGTTCATAGGTGGATCAAGTTTTACTGCAAATAGAGGAGACAGGGTGTTTTTCCTAGTGTTTGGGACACCACAAAAGAAAATGCATGACATTAGGGTGACTGAAGTAATGGAAAATAAAGCTGGGTCTAAAGAGGGATACTAACACTAGCAGTAGAATAGGTTAGCTTACAGCATCAGAACAGCTACAGATCTGACATAAATTAATGATAACTGCAGTAGTCCCTGTGGTTCATCTTGAAAGCAAAGAACCACTCTGGATATCACAATCTGCTCTTACAACATACCACTAGTACAGACAGATTTTGAGCATTTCTATCTAGTACCAGGCCATGGGACATTCAGTTAAATCCATGACTCCTCATTGTATAATTTCTGAGAGAAAAATAAAACAACAAAGCAAACAAGTACTTGAAGCAATCCAATTCCAAATTACCCAGGGCACAAGCCAACATGATGCAGATGAGAAGTATTGTTGAATGGTGCTCCAGAGCCAGACCCTCTAAAGCCTGGGAAAAGTCAGGATGAAGAGACTCAGCGACTGCATCCTTACTGGTGCAGTTCACAGAGTGCATTCTCTGGAGATGGGCAGTCTTGATTGTTTTCATTGCTTTTCCTTGCTATCTTTGAGACGTCCTTTGTTAGGGAGCATATCAGACCTATCCCAAAGCTGCTGGGCAGAGCCTCAGCCCATAGCCGTGCTGGTTCATACTTACTGTGCTTGCGGGGATTGTACTCTGGAAAGGTCATGTATGTGTCATTACATCCAAAGAAGTTTCCTTGGAGAGAGACTCTATAACCATCTGTTTCCAAGATCTGGCGGGCTAAATGAATTGTGCAGTGGTACTGATTCTGCATGCTCTCTATGGCAGTCAGTTTGCAGCTGGCGTTGTGGCCCTTTGACCAGAGGCTAGAAGAATAAAAAGACTGAAAGTTTCTTTTAAGTCATACAATTAAATGCTTTTCAGTTTATGGATGTGTGGCAGCTTATCACAGCACCACACTCTGGAAGGACATGAACCTCTTTAATGCAGACAGCAAACAAACCAGCAATCCAAAATCTGGATGGATGGCAGAGCTGAACAGGAAGAAGAAGACACCTTCATAATCTCTCTGCTGATAGCACCAGATCTCACAGGAGTTGCACATAACATCCAGTAGCTATTCCCTGCTCCCTCCAAAAGTGAGAGAGCTGCTGTCACTGCAGGAAAGCAGATGTAGGGGGAAGGAGTGGAGGGATAGTTGGTTACAAGTGCATAGCACAGAGGTAACAATAAGCTGCACATTAAGTTGTCTTTCACTACAACCAAACCAGTACTGACAGTAAAACATGTTGGAAGTTGGTTTGTCTTTTTGTTGTTTAGCCATTTATTAACAATTTTTTTTTTTTTTTTTACATTGTGTGTGATCCTACAGGAAACGAGGATATTGCATTTTATCAGCTTGCCCATCTTTCTACAGATTTAAAATCCAGTATTAATAAGAGTCAGGGTATTTTTTAGTTAACTGTAGCAGAATGAGGCATCTAATATCAGAGTGGCTTACCCTCATGTAATAGTTACTGATGGTCAAGACAGTGTTTCTATATAACCTAATCACATTAATCTCAAGTTATCCTATCAGCAAACTATTCACCCGATTTCTTCTATTAGAGAAAAAACTATTCAGATAATATTCTAAATCTCTTATTAAAGCTTATAACTGGATTTGTATTTATATATATCCTAATATACATTAAACCATTAGGTGTTTCATTTCTAGGTAAAAAGGAAAGAAATTATTAGAAGTTGATTAGGCAGCTTTATGCAGGATGGGCTCTGGAAGTTCCCAGATCATGGGGACCAGAGGCCAGGAAGGGAAGGTTCTCTTCCAGAAGGGTTCACTGAACAGATGGAGAGCCCACAGCTGACAGATCATGCAGCCATGTGCACTTGACCTTTGCTACAGCCCCTGAGGCTGTGGGACCACAATAGAGAGTAGCTTCTGAGGCAGCTTCTGAGGTCTGGGGTGATGAGATGGCAGAGCTAGCTGTGCCACAAGTGTCCTGCTGTGGAAGGAGCAAAGCCCACAGCTGGGCTCCATGTCTGCTTCTCAGTGCAGTCCTGTCCATGCCAGGGCTGGGGCTGCCACAGACACCTCTTGGTGTGCAGCTCTTACTTGGTGAAATGCAGGTGGAAAGGTCCATCCCCCACAGGCTTCTCTGTTACCCACGTGCAGCTCACAGTAGTCACATAGTTATTCAGGCAGCTCAGGCCACCAGAGAGCTCTGCAGAGGAAGGAGACCAGAACTGGATTCATGTATCACTGGATGATGCCTTACCGAGTACACCAAATAAATGCATTACTTGCTAGTACTTCTGTTGCTGACACTCCATCTGATCTTCCTCATAATGTTCTTACTCTGTTCTAACACACTTCACTGCATGAGATGAGTATAAGATCTTAGAGCAGGGACCTTGGGCAGTGACTACACTTTTTCTGGTGCCCCGCTTGTCTAGTATGTGCTCAGTCTCTTAGGCCTGGCATTGTCAGCCAGCTGTACTGGTTCCTGGGACGTGGGAAAGGGTTGTCACAAGATCTTGCATTGCACACTGAGGGGTTTGTGAATGAAAAATGAGCACAGGTATGAACCTGTCTTTGTACAGTGGACCTAATCCAGATCTTCTCTTACCTCTCCCTCTTCCTCCACCAAAGAGCAGCGCAGCAGAAATGCATAGCTGGAGGCCCAAATGGCACACAGCTCCTCCCATTCCAGATAGTATCTAGAACAGAATCATCGTTAAGAGCAGTTTTGTCGTACTTCTACCAGCGGATTGAAGCGTTAGCTGCAGGCTTCTGCCAGCCTGACAAAAGCTGATCCTGAATCTGTCAGAGAGGGTAGCAACCTAGCTATATAATTTCTTTGATAGGAACTGTTCTTCTCGTGGCAGTAAACAGTACTTTGCACTAAAGCACCAGCTGCCTGAAAGGAAATTAGAATTCCTGCAATTTTATCAAGGCTGAGAGAAGATGTGGCTGTTCTTTCTTTCTGCATTTTTGTCATCTACTTTATGACAATTTCAGAGCAGCAGAGAGCCACAGTGGGTTGGAATCAATGTTCATGTTTCCCCAAATTCTGTTTCTGACCATAGCCAAAACCAGATGCTTAGAGAGAATTGTAGCAATATAGCATAGATGTTCATCTCTGAGCACTCTCATCCTCCAGACATTTGCAGCTCAAGGGCCTCCTGGAGCAACATTATTTCTGCATATTCAGAAAACAGACACAGAGAATAACTAATATGATCCTGGTCAAAGCACTCACTGGGAGATATAGAATACTTAGGGCCTAGTCATTACCCCAATTCACTGAAGGGTTATGTAAAGATCTTTGAAGTGTATCTTCTGCAATATGGGACACTACATCTCTACAAGGTTATACTAGGCTCACTCTGTTTTTAACCAAAAATTCCATTCTCTGAATTGTCTCCTGATGAAGTTTTAATTTAAAATTATACTTTTTTCACTAAAAGTTTCTGATTTAATGATTTTTTGGCAACATTTAACATGGGGAATATGGACCTGATCTATTCAGCAATATGTGGTATTTTAAAAAGATGTTTCCAGTTTGCCTTATTTGCTGTTACCTGAACACAGCAAATGAGCCCAGCACAGCTGCAAATAGAGTGCTGCTCCAAAGAGCCTGAAACCCAGAAAATTTGGAGTGAGTTTGTAGACAGAGACCACTAATTAGTATAAACAAAAACAGTTTCTTGAAAAATTAAAAAAAAAAAAAATTGAAGAAACAATGTTTGCACTACTTGACTAGCATGGACACTGAACTGACCTTAACACCTGGGGTAACAAGAGAGTGGAATATTCCACCTCAAAAGAGCTTGGGTTAGTTATTATTAGAAAAAAAAAAGAAAAAAAGAAAAAAATACCAAACAAAATTTGAAAAGAGATTATGTTCTCTCATTCAGAAGAAGCTGGGGAAAAGGGAAGGAGTGTCAGGATAGGAGAAACAATAAGTACAACATTAGCACAGGACCAAGTGTATATAGCCTGACTATAGAATAAGATTGTGGTTTCTAACCAACAAAGGGTCTAAAGCAGTCTTTAATAGAAGTGAGCAAGAAAAAGCCTATGCTTAGCAAGGACTGTGATATAGTAATCATTAGGATTGTTTTACTGAAGAGATTAAGTGATCTGATCCATGACCAAGAATATCCTTTCAGTCATGAATTACACAAAGCATCCATGAAAGCATCCATGTATGACTACTTGCGTCTGATTATGCCTGCCTATAGTGTCCCTTGTCTGAATTAAATTGTAAAATAATAGCAATGTTTCAGAAGCTAATCAAGAGAAAAGGAATATTTCTGGCTTTTACTTTACCACCTCTTTAATTATGGGTTTTTCATAAATATCCTGTTTTGCTGCACACTTTCTTCAGGGTGGGGGTAGTTGAGAGGAAGCATCACCACTGACTGATTTTAGCTGAGGGAGGCTGGGAGGTATGAAGTCTCTCCTGCTTATCATTCTAATCAGGTTTGCTTATGGTCCCTGTGATAAATACAGTAATACTGACTAAATATGAAATAGAGAGAGCTGCATTAAGTAGAATTATACATGTGCTTACAAGAACTTGTTCAGGCACACAAACAGACAAACAAACTTAGGTCAAGATAAGTAAACCAGGACAGAATGCTTCCAGGTAATTGCTACTAATTTGATAAACTCCCCATAGTCCCACTCAAGAAGTTCTTTGTTCAGTTCTGCAGTGTTTGAAATCTGTTAGACATTTCTGGCTCTCTAGCTCACCTGCAGACAAATACAGCATGTTTAAATGCCAATTTTTATGTTAGAAGCTTATGTTAGTCATAAGTAGGTCACAGAATTCTGAAAGACTTACCAGAAAATAATTTCAGGAAGTAGTACATAACCAGCTGAATGAGATTCTGCAGTACATTACTGCAATTAGAGGAGCTAATAGACAGACTCTGGATACATAGCAATTAAAAGAAAAGTTATTGCAGCTACACGTAGCATTTATAACACCATTAATTAATTTCATCTGTTGGAATCTACACTAAACAAAAAATTGCTGTCAATATGAAAATGCCTCTGAAAAGGGCTAAGTGAACGATTTAGTCCTGGACAACTTTACTCAGAAATCAACAATTACAGACCAAGTGAATCTCTTTAACTTAGCCAAAGGAAATCACACCAGCCATAAGTATCTTACATGAGAAGATGATTTCAATTCAGAGAAAAGTATTTTCTTTTCTTTTCTTTTCTTTTCTTTTCTTTTCTTTTCTTTTCTTTTCTTTTCTTTTCTTTTCTTTTCTTTTCTT
>VZUI01021108.1:0-18802 GCA_013401135.1 Cettia cetti
GGGAGGTAAACTACTACCTTAACTATGTAATAAATAATTCTGATTGAAGACTTTTAGTCTAATCATCAATTCAAATAAATAATTTCACTTCTTTCCTAGAAATATATTTGGGGTTTCATGCTTAATAAATGAATAAATAATAAAGTCTTATAAAGACTCAATTACACTGTATAATTATTTAAATGTGAACCATTGATGAAATCTGGGGCTAGAACTGGATCCAGCCACACCTTGACTCCTCTCAGAGTAGGAGTTTAGAAAGCAAGGGGATCCTTTCTGCATCTTGTGACACAGTAGGAAGGCTTCTCTGATAAACTCTCCAAAGCTTCAATTACCTGTGTGAAAAATACCCAGCAAAAAGACTAATACAGCATTCCTCCAATTATTCAATTGCTTGAAAATGTTAACATCATACTCTGAAAGTTACCACAGAGCTGAGGCAGCTCTAGTGATGGTTTTTCTAAGGTGAAGCAACTGCGAGGCAGATTGACCTGATAGAAATACTCTTCTCAAGATACAAATCTCTCTTGTACTCTCCACTGTTTTTCTAGGAGAGAGAACTCCCACTTTCTCACAATGCACAAAAATGAAGAGATGGTAGAAAAAATCCCCAGAAGAACACAGAGGGAACAGTAGAATAGTAAAGAGTAGGTAAGGAGAATAGAATTCTGACCCCATCAATATTTTGAGTAAATATGGCAGGTAAATATAGTATTTCAGAGATTATATTAAGTTCTGTAGCTGGTTCACATGCTAGTGGTGGTAAATTTTCAATGAAATTTATTCAGTCTTTTAGCACTGTCAGTGGTAGTCAATTTTATTTCTGGTGCTGTAAGCAAAGGGTCAAAATATGGCAGAGAGACATATAAAAATTTTTCAGTCTGCCATGAAGGTATTAAACTTGTATAACAGTTTAAAATGTTCATAGTACCTCTTGGAAATGCTCCAGCTTTGCTCAGTCTGAAAAATACAAGCAGATGCACTTTTTTTCCAAACATTCACACACACAAATTTGAAAATAACCTGCAAAAAGAAAAGTCCATTGTTAGATTAACAAAATCCAATATAAGTTTCTATTTGTTAATACAGCAGTATGTATGTACTGCTATGTAAATTACTTTTTCATAGAACCTCGTAAAATGCTACTTAAACTGAGAATGCTATTCATTATTAGCAGTACTCCCAATATCTCATTTGCTAGTTTCACACTGGTGAAGCCACCCCTTGAGTGTTGTATTCAGTTTTGGGCCCCTCACAACAAATAAGACATTCAGGTTTTGGAGGAAGTCCAGAGATAGACAATGGAACTGGGGAAGAATCTGGAGCACAAGTCTAATGAAGACCAGGTAAGGGAGCTCAGCCCAGAGAAAAAGAGGCTCATGGGTGTGGGAACCAAGCTAGCTGGGATGGATAATACCTTAGCCCAGGTAGCTTATGCAGAAACCATAAACCTGAGACATGGGAGGTGGGATATGGAAATTAGGATGCTATGGCATCATTCCAAAATAGGTCACGTCTCTGGTTCTGGTTCTCCACTGGTTTGGGACCTTTGACATGTAAAGTCATGTCCCTATCCCGCATTCAGGATTGGACCCCTGCTCTCAGGTAACTTTATATACTGTTAAGTTAGCCCTGCCCCCGGGTCTTTGGATGCTGCCCCTTGGACCATGTGATCCCTGCATTTATTTTGCCATCATTAAAGTTTTATTTTTCAGGCACTCCATCGCTCCCGCTCCTCTATTTTCGCCATGATCCCCCAGCTGGACCAGACCCAGAATCACAGTGCCAACTGTGATACATGGCCGTTCTCATCACTCTGGAAAACTCCCTGACAGGAGGGTGTAGCCAGGTGGGGGGGGTCAATCTCTTCTCCCAGGCAACTAGCAGCAGGATGAGAAGATATAACCTCAAGCTGTGCCAGGGGAGGCTCAGGCTGGACATCAGGAAGAAATTTTTCATGGAAAGAGTTGTTAAGCATTGGAACAGATTGCTCAGAGAAGTGGTGCAATCACGATTCCTGGAAAATCACTGGACAGGGCACTTACTGCCATAGTCTAGTTGATAAAGAAATGAGCAATCAAGGGTTTGATTTGATGATCTTGGAGGTCTTTTTTAACCTAAATAATTCTGTGCCAGAAACAAGACAGATATAAATATCCAATATAAATAACATAACTATATAAGAAACCATGCAACTCAAACTATTCCTCTATAATTTAAAGACCCAAAGACTATTCATACCACAGAAATATCAGGGTTGATCTTGACATGGAAATGATCTCCAGATATTTGTGTCATTGAGAAAGTTGCATCCCAAAAAGATGACTTTCCTGAATGGATTTTCAAAATAGCATTGTTCTCAGGTATCAGATAGATGGCAAAATTCACACCCATTCAGTAATTTAATTGAATGTGGAAGGACATATTTACTATTGTGCTTTTTCAATACAGAGGTTCAAAGATATACATCCCCTGCAAAGATGTACATGACAGGCATGAAAGGGTAGTGTTCCTGATGATTTTTAATATTATTCAAGTGAATACTGAAAAGAGAGGGAATATGTCAAAAATTAAAATCATGTTGACTCAGCAATTACTATGAAAATCTTCATTTTCTTCCCATATCATTTATGCTAAAGAATATATGATCCATAAAGATGAGAAAAAATAAATTTCTGTCAAAAATAAATATATCGTTTGATAACATTCTTTTTTAAGAGTATCGGTGTCTTTTATTTTGCAAGCCTTAGATATGCTTGCACTATAATGCTAATTACAAGGCAGAAAAAAATGTAAAAGGAAGAAGCTTCACTTTGATAGTTATTCTCCCCTATTAGATATTTTCCTCATAAATTTAATTCAAAATGCAATTGGCTTGATTTGTGATTCAGACTTAATTAGATTTCATTCATGATTTATAACAATATATTTATTCATTATTCTAGCAGACTTTATTTGGTTGAAATGAATAGTGTGTATTTTTTTTAAAGTCACATTCTGTTTGTCTAAAAATTACACTTTAAATGACTGGAAAAATATTCTGCCATTGGTATCAACAGTTCAGATCACATTGGAAGAGATATTGTAGCATTATATTTGCACATAGGCACAGAAATCTATTAAGAACAACTCAATTCCCCAGCGAAAGTAATTCTTTATGAAATTGCAGTCATCTTAGATGTTTCGACTGCTACAGAGGCAGTCAAAAAAAAATGGACATGACTTAGAAAACTGAAAAAAGAATGGCCTGGCCACAAATTGAATGAAAGTATTTTTCATTATGTGACCAAGCATTCACAAAGTTAAAATGACATTTCTGGACTTTAAAACTATATGAAGATGGAGTAAATGGTCATTAGTGAAGGTTATTAGTGAAGATGTATTCTTTTTTTTTTTTGGGGGGGGGATTCTTTAAAGCAGGTAGAGGGTGTCTAAAGAAAATCCTTGGGAGTATACTTGGATGACTTCACTGGATATGAAGAAAATGCTAAGATTAAAATCTGCATTCTGGGGACTTTTCACTAATGACCATTTACTCCATCTACTCAAAGTGCTTGGAAGAATTGAAGGAATTGACTTTTTATTTCTATATTCAGAGAAGTTATCTGTCCTAACCAATCTGTCTAGCTTGAACCAACTGTGAATAATATTTGAATACTACTTTAGTTCCTTGCATCAGTGAAGGTGATGTTCCTGGAAGTGACTTTAAAAGATCTGTACAAAATGCTGGTTTTGTTTTGGTTTTTTTGCAAGGTATGGATTGCATACAAATTAAATGTACTGAAGCATTTTGTTATGAGTACAACAACTTTTTTACTCCACCTCTAAATATTATAAGAAGCAAGGGCTGAATTTATCACATGGCTTACAATAAAAACTAAATGAGTATTAGCTAAGACCTTGCAATTGGCAGAAAATGTTCAAAGATGACCACCTTATTAAAAACGGAACTGTACTTTCCCTTTATCAAAGTGTCGTGAAAAACAACATAGTTTTACCTTGGTTTTGTGGTTTACCACAAAATGTTTACCTTTTAGTTTCTGTGGAAAAATGGAGAGCTGGCATGAATATACCAGCTCAAATATCTTGGAGAAAAAACTGAATTGTGTGGGTGAAAGCTGCTAATATTGTTTTTATTCACATACCTATAATGAAACAATTTGGGGAAAATAATGTCTTTGTTAAAGATTCAGTGTCATAATTTCTGCCAGCATGGATTGCAAAAAAGGCCTAGGATGAATCCTGCACCAGGAGCAGGGGAGGCTAGTCTTGCTATTTTTAACATTTTGAAGCAAAAGGCTTTTTCTTATTTTAAAACTTT
Source organism: Cettia cetti (assembly GCA_013401135.1). NCBI lineage: Eukaryota > Metazoa > Chordata > Aves > Passeriformes > Sylviidae > Cettia > Cettia cetti. The sequence continues at coordinate 4,322 of VZUI01021108.1, forward strand.
GTGACTTTCTTGTTGCATCTCCTCTGTATATGACAATAAATGTTGGCTGCAAAAGTCCAAATTTTTCTTTTCATCTTCTTTTTATGCAAATAATTTCAAACAACAAACCAGGATTTCATTTGTTGCACTGAAGTTATATTGATTCAAACACAACAAAACCCTTTGTTTGTCTTTGGCAGTAATCGTTCCTTGCCAAAGCAATATTCTAGCCTCCAATATGACTTTTCCAATATGAAATTCACCTTCAATATGTCTGCTTATTGAAGGTGAACTTCAGTGTCAATAAAAGGATAAGAATTACTACACCATCTCATCTATCATCCTGTATCTCCTATTGCTTCACAGTCAGGTGGAAGTTGGAGACCTAACAGTCAGGGGCAGTGGAAGCAGGTCTGTGTTCAAGGTGGCAGGTGAGTCTCTTCCCAGCCTACCTCACCTGCTCAGGTGTCCTTATAAAACAGTTATAAGCCTCTGGTATTTGAGGACCAGGCACATGCAAATCTTGAAAAAGGTCAATCCAGTTATATAATTTCTGAAGCTCCTCTGCAGTACTGCGTCAATAGTTTCCTTTTAGAAATAGAAAGTAATTCCTAGTTTCACAGAAATAAAGAACTGACATGTAAAATTTTCATCTGAAGTTTTTCTCTCTGCATTTTCTGTAATGTGTCTGCTTGGTACTTGCTTAATAAAAGATTCATGCTATCTAAAGAATATCAGCTACAGGTGATGAGGAGACTGTAACTTGGACCTTTGTCTGTTTGGTATCTCTTTTTTGGCAGCCTCAAAGGAGTGCACTTTTCTTTCTAGTCAAGTAGTTCTGATAATGTTTAGCAAGGTCCCTAAGAGAATGTGCTGGATATCACTGTCTATTTATAAAACTACTACTGAAACATCTTGTAACCCCATGAACACAGACCACATAGCAATATTCCATTACAAATTCTCTTACTAATTGTCTTGGGTTATGGAACCAGACAAATGTGTATTCTATTTCATCTGTTGAAAGCAGTTGGGGAAATGTTTTTTTCTCTTTATCTCTTCTAACTGCAGGGGGAGGGAGGTGGATGCTTTCTGATAACGGCCCAGCTGCTAAAACTGGGTCAGGTGGTGTTTCTTATCTCTTTCACCACCCATCCATCCTCCCTGCAGGGAGATATCTGCTGATAATGGCCCATTAAGACTCACCAATGACATGACACATTGCATCATCCCATTGTGAGATGCTCAACCCAGTGGTGGGGGGCCCCGGCATTCCTACCTAGATAAAAACGGAGACTTAGGAACACCAGAGATCCAGTTCTCCACTGGATTCTCCAGAGGAAGACTGGACCCATCTCACCATCACTGGACTTCTCTACAGGATCATCTCTGCTCCACAGAACAGCATCTGTTACTTCAGGAGGATTCATCTGGACTGCTTCTAACACCCTGACCAACAGGGTGTCAGGTCATGTCCCTGACTCTGTCAGGGGTTTTCTAGGTTTTTTGTTGGTTTTGATTGCTTGTCTTTCTGTACCACTACATTTGTATTTTTTAATATTCCTAGTAAAGAACTGTTATCCCTATTCCCAAAGCTTTGCCTGAAAGTCCTTTATTGAAAAATTATAATAATTTGGAGGGAGGGGGGTTTACGTTCTCCATTCCAAGGGAAACTCCAGTTTTCCCTGGCAGATACCTGCCTCCTGAATCCAAGAAAATAATAACCATAATAGTAATTATACAGAAGAACTGCTGATACAGCTGCATGAAATCTCCATCTCTAGCAACTGATTGTTGTCCTACCATATAAGAAAAATCAAAAAGATAACTAAAATCTTAGATCAGATCAAACTAGTTAGATTAGACTAGACTAGATTAGGGAAAGATAACCGCACAACAATGCTTATATTTCAGCTGGAGTAACTGTAAAGCTACTCATATCTAAAAATTACAACTGTGAATATCTAAAAATTGGTCTATCTTCCAGCAGACAATGATAATAATCCATGATGTTTTGATTGGTATAGCTTGTTTAGAGAACACTTATTTATTTATTTAATAGAACATTTCTATTTCCGAGCTACCAGCACATTCATTGTTTAAGCAGGTCAGCAAGACTGCAAACTCAAAATTGTAGCAGTAATGAATTAAGTCTGTGCACATACTGTAAATCCAAAATTCCATAGAGATTTATAACACCACAATTGTAAATGAATTTTAATGATCACTTCATCTTTCTTCATTAAATAAAATTAATCATCTTTAACAAAATACAATATGAAGCACTCTTTTTCATTTAGTTATTATTGGCTGTTTATTACTTGTCACAATCTTACAATTCCCCTTCCTATTACCCTTTTCTGGTCATGAATTCAGTTTAACTATGGACAGTTAGATAAGCATGAACTGCTCTCCTCCCCAAGAACCAGTCAACTGTTCATCTCCCTCTTGAGGAGGCTCAGTCTTGTCCTTGTGGAAATTGGTGAGAGGAAGAAAACAGGGGAGACAATTCCTTCTTGGACTTCAGGTTGTAGTTTATTGCACAGCAGGGAGAAATACTTGTAGATGTTTGCAGCTAGATCCAATAAATTGCTTGAACAATGCTAAGTTCAGAACCATTCTTAACAGAGAAGACCTGGAGGTGTGAGCTGTGAGGAGCAGCCACTTCCTAGTCATTGGAATGAGCATGGCAGGCATGCATGTGCACAGGTGCTCTACGCATAAGCTAGTAACAGAGTGTTTGTGGATCTGGGACAATCCCTCTGGGCTTTTCCAGTCAACTTGCTTTAAAGTCTCAAGGGAGTGGGTTTATGCTTTGTCCACACCTTATACAGAAGTTGCCTAGTGGTACAAATTTGGAATGTTTTGGACAAAGGGAAAAACTTTCATGCCAAGTGTGAAGCTTGGGCAAAGATCTGGGGATGGAGCCCTCCCTGCATGCATTCAGTGGAAAAACCCTGGACAACTTAGAGTGTAAGCACATCCTACTTGGATCTCAAGGAACCAAAGAAACAGTTCACTGGAACAATGCTTTCTCTCTAGAATTGTGTGATGGCCAAGTAATACAGGAGCAGAACCTCAACTTCCAATCTGTTGCCAGGGCAATCATCAGGCTGAATAAGGCTGTGGTTTCAGCACTCACAGCCTCTGCGTATTTTCTGAAATTATCCAAAAGAAGAAGATGAAGTTCATCTGCCTTACCTCAAATGCATGCTCTTATTACTGGTCTTCTAAGTCAGGATCTTTTTGCCTCACAACACGATGGTGGTAGAGATTTTGCAAGCACAGGCTTCGGCGGCGGGCCCCAGCCCAGCTGAGGGTGCAGGCTGCGGAGCCGAGGCCTTGGCGGTGACAGCTGGTGAGCTGGTTCACAGAAACGGTGAAGCAGGGCAAAGCAGGTAGGGGCAGGGAAGCAGGACCACAGGGAAGAAAACACGAGGGCGGGGGAAGAAGGGCCAAGCTTACCCTCCAAGCAACCTGAAGCAAAACCGGTGGCCGTAGCGTCATAGCTGCTGCTTTTATGTGCCAAGTCTCCTCCCACTGCTAGGCTTCACGGGCATTATTTGAGGGCATTCTTCAAAATGCAGTAACTAGTGACATACTGCTAGAACTACAATGTATTTGTTACCGGTTTGTAAGGGAGGAAATGTGGCTGGAAGGCTTTTTATCTCCCTACATACTATGTCATATTCAGCTGGCACAGAACATGTTTATGTTTCACAAGTCAGAGGTGATCAACCAAGCATTTCTCAGCCTGCATATCAGATTGCAACTGTCTTTGGTCAGAGAATGGAAGAATTTAGAAGGCAAAACCCCAGACACCTACTACATTATATTTTTTTTATTAAAAGAAATATAATTAAAATTTCACCTCTTGCAAAAATTCACACCTTGTTTATACCTAAATACCATAAATGGAACTTGTTCTCATATACACAATAGGCACAGACCAGTTCCTAAAAATCTGAAAATTAACCAAACGAAATTCAGGTGATAATAAAGTGAATCAACCTTGTATGAAATAGACAAAAAAGGACATCACTCAAAAAGTGAACATCAAGTGACATATTTGCAGAGGATTGTTGGTGACAAATAGTTTGTGAATAGTTAAACTTAAATTCATTAAAATATTTTCCAAATTTTCATGAACCTTTTTTTGCCCAATCTAATATACTTAAATATTTTATATTTGCAGTGTACAGAACCTGCTGAGTTGGTATCATCCTGACATCAGATAAACACCGAGGAGCTGAAAGAATAGATGAATACATCGGTAGGAGTAGCACTGGCCTATCACCTGATGAGAAAGATATATAGTAACAGACAAAACAAACAAATTCCCTATTTTACATTCTTATTAGTAATTTTCTTTTACTTCACTAGATGTTTCTTAGTGAAAAATCCATTTTCCTGTAAGGCTATTGAAAAAATATTTTTGAGGAAAATTAAAGATAAGGAAGGGTTTTATAAAAATTATTTTCTGGTTGTGCATTTGTTGAATGAATGGCCAGTATAAGATGTAGATGGATTTGTGTTGGATGCATATGGTTGCCTAGAGGGGAAGCTATTAGAACTGCTTCTAAATAAGAAACTGTTCAAATAGTGGTAGCAAAATATGAGGACTCTTGCAGCTGAAGAGCTACAGAAAAGGGAAAAAATGAAAATTAAAAAAGCTCTAGTGTTTCTGGAGTGAAGGCTCAATTTCATTAAAGTCAATGTTGAAATTCCCCTTTATTTAGTTTCAGTACAAGGGGGTTTTTTTCCCCTGACAGACTTTCTATGAGAAATCCTGTAGTAATATACTTATCATGATAGAGTCATTTTGTCCTGTCTGCCAAATTTTAGTTTATAAACCCTAAAATTAAAAGGAGCATCACTACATCTAGCAGTCGTCCTTTCCCCTTTTTACAGAGGTAAATTTTTAATGCCATGGTGTAATTTTATTTCTAACTAATATTTGCATATTTTCAGCCAGAAAATATAATGAGCTCCTGGGTATGAATTAATTCTAATAAATTATTTTTTCATTTGAACCTCAGTTTTCTTGTGTGCATACAGGAATCTTGTTCTGACAAACCTGTGTATCACAGTTAAAACATGAAAACAAGTCTGGATTTTTCTTCTTTATTTTTTCTTCTCTTTTGCTGGGCTTTTATGTAATAGAAAATACTCATCATCATTATTATCCTTGTCAAATAAAATCACTGACTACCAGTTAATGATTTAAAGGACACTTCCTATAATTAAAAAATAAAAATAAAAACATTTCTATTTTAAGTACTAGTAGTCTCCAAATCATATAACTTGCTGAAAATCATAGGCCAAACCAACACCTTTTTCACAACACAGTTAATGTCCTTCCAATCTTACAATTACACAGAATATGTGCACCAAATATCTCATTTTTTTTTTTACTGCAATGTGAAGAAAAAGGTTTTCTACTCAGTTCCATGCAAGTCCTCCATTTATATTTTTCCTGCAAAATTGAACCTTGCCTTTTGAATTGGGTAAAAATATTCTCCTAGTCCTGTGTGAATTTTCCTGGTTTCCAAAAATAGATGACCTGGGTGTGGAAGGGGTTGAGTTCTGGCATGTGAGACCTTATGAAACTTTTCTGTGAGAACAGCCTGTCTTCATTTCCATTGTAGCACTTCCTTGTGGGTTTGATTTTCTGAGACTGTGAAAGTTTTCAGCCTGTTAGTAGCTGATCCCTTCTTTCTGTGAGAGAATCCATTCCTTTCAAGGATGCTGCAAGTAAACAGCAGCCTTTGTTTTTCCATAAGATTTCTAAGCTATCATAACAACCCTCTCACAGATGTTGTTTCTATTATTTAAGTAATGAAGAGAAGTGTTGTCTTTACTAATCAATCATATGGTTCTTTAGAGCAGCATGTTATAAAAAGGGCTGTGTAAAATTAAAAATAAAGCCTTCTGAATTTTTCTTCTACCTAGAGTCAAGCTCTTCATTTCGTGTCCAACAGACACATACTTCCAAATAGCACAATCAGTCAGAATTCAGGAGAAATTAGAAAACTAGTATTCACAATTTCCCGAATTAAACTAAGTCCAGGACTTTTAGATCTCACCTCATGAAAGAACTGTACACTTATAAAACACCGTTACTCTGTCAGTTGTGAAACATTTCATATTCTATAGAGCTGAATAGCTCCATAAAAAGGAAAAAGACTTCTGGTTGATGTAGGACAGTCATATGTGTTCTGAATCACATAGCTAAGGCTCACATCTTTTGCTCTCTGTTGCTTCTGGTTTTCCAGCATACAGCTCCATTGCTGGAAGATGGGGGCCTATTTATGACAGTTTTGGAGTGAAAAACAAATCATGTCACTGCAATGGGTCAAAATTTATTCATATGAATAAAAGGTTTTGGAGAAAGCACACTGCCATTTTCTAACAGCAAAACTTTAATAAAAAATTCTGATTTTTAGATTTATTATCTGCGCTAAGTTATGGGTTAATAAGTAATGGGTTAATCCACTAAGTTATGGGTTAAAGGATGAAAGTTGAAGAAAAAGAAATCTGAACCATAAACTGTTTCAGAAAATCTTAATTCTTCCCTCACTGTAAAAGTATTGTGTCCCTGTCATCAGTGGGATTATGATTTTGCCCATTTATTCTCAAGTGTGTTTTAGGAGTCAGAATTAGAGAGTACAACAAAGTCATTATAGGAAACAAGGAGTTTCAGAGAATTGCACATGCCTTATTTTTTACAGACGAGGAAGAGTCTATAACATTTGTTAGCTAATGTATGCTAAAGATCTCATATTTAGGACTTATAGTCCTCTGATTTAAAAGTCCAGTTAAGGAGAACATAAGTAAATATGTTGATTTACAATTTTACGGCATTGGCCAGGAAATTACAGGTAAGAACTCACATCACATCCTTCTGTCTGGGTAACTTTTGGCAAAATAATTTATTTAGTCAAAGGACTGAGTCCTTGTAAACTGAGTGAGCCCCAGAACAGTTCTAGCATATATTTTTCAATCCTGTCATACAGTCAAGCCTGACATTTCTCTTTCTGTATAAAAATTCAGTGTTAAGGGTTCAACTCTTTACAAGTGATGTTTGTTCATCTTAATGAGTGCATAATCCGCTCTCCAACAGAAAAAACTTTGTAGATTAGGAAACCAATGAATACTAACTCTTTTTTTTTTTTAAGAAATAAAGAACAATCAAAAGATTTGATATTTTTCCTGAATATTTAGCAGGCATAAAACAATACTCAAGATCTGGGGCGTGTTTTTGATTCTGTTGTGATATGAGATTAAGACTTGCAAACCTTACTTTTTTTACTTTTATCTTTAGGATAATGATGTACAAGAGGTGAAGGATTAAATTTGAACAAACATACTTGAAATACTCATCATTTTGGTGGTTGAATTTTACATATGTTCTGGATGAAAAAGTAGCTATCCAAACAGAGGTGCTATTAATCCGGCCCATGAATAAATAGTGGAAAAACTACTTACAGAACATAGAATTTTGAATGAGAAATCAGAAATGGAAATAAGACATTGATTCAACTTGATTCAAATTATTCAATACTTAAAACTGAAAAAGACTTTGTATGCACATGTAAACAGCAGAACCAGAGGATGGAACATAAAGCTGACTGCTGTTCATCAAATCAGGAAGACTCTGGTGAACAAAACCAGTTGAAATTGATGCATTTCAATGTAGAAACAAAACTCTGAAAATTCTGTTGGTAAAAATCAATGAGATTTTCAGTAACAACACTGTGTGATCACATTTGAGGCCTGAGGCAAGATGCTTCATAACAGGGTTTAATGAAATTCTACTATAAAGTCTCTCAGACTCAGAGGGACTCAGAGGAGATCTCTTCTCAGTAGCTAGCTCCCTGCACAGGAGAGCTACCTGTACAGGATAGTCCCTTCCCCCTTGCACCCTTCACCTGTGTGAATCAGAAAAAAAAAAAAGGAACCTAAAGCTTTAAGAATGTCTGTGTCTGGATTCTCTTGGTTGTACAATTGTACATGGTCTCAAAGGCTGCACATGTAATAAAACTGGACAAGAATCACCATGGCCTCTGTGGAATACTCCTGTGGGGGAGGATTTCAGAAAAAAATAAAACCCTCAAAACTGCTCTATATATCAAACCAATAAGGCTGCCAAACTGATAAACAAAAGTAAATATATTAGGGAACAAATTTGTCTAGATGTCCCCTACAGGAAAAATACTTTCAACATGGAGACCAGGTTTCAAAAGATATATTGTAGAAGGTCATGGAAATACAGATAACCCATGTATCACAAGAGAATGTAATACTTAAACCTCTGTGAGCACAACCATGCAACTTGCACTGCTGTCACACACTCCCAGTTTATCCATATGCCAGACCGCTCTCACACTACAGACAGACACTCTGAACTAACAGTAACCAAGTTGCTCAAAAACCTTTGAGGAGACGCCCTAGGAACTGGTATTGCTCATTTTAGTACTATGAATGGGGCAGGAAGGAAGTGCAGTATGTTTTGTCTCTTTACAAGTCAGTGTTATGTAGGATGTGTAACTGCTTACTGAGACAGACTCCACTGGGAAAATCTGTCTTTTGGTATGATATACCAGAAGGCTTCAACTGGATGATTTGCTAGAATAGGAAAACACAACACAAGATGACCACAACACAGAAAAATGTTTATTAAGTCATTATAGAGCAATGTTGTGTTACAAATGGAGATGAGAGCTTAGACAATTCCTACCTTTGATTCAGATTTCTGGCAGTACTTTTTGGGGTGTTCTGTGCTCTAGATTGCTCTCGTTCACAAGTTGAGCAGAATGGCTGATTAGGTCTATTACAAAATGAATTACTATTATGGAATAGACACAAAATTAACAGACTGTCTCCCCCCTCCCTCCAAATTATTATAATTTTGCAATAAAGGGCTTTTAGGCAAAGCTTTGGGAATAGGGATAGCAGTTCTTTTACTAGGAATATTTTTTAAAAAATACAAATGTAGTTGTACAGAAAGACAAGCAATCAAAACCAACAAAAAACCTAGAAAACCCCTGACAATCAGGCGTGTGACCTGACATGCTGTTGGTCAGGGTGTTAGAAGCAGGCCAAATAAGTCCTCCTGAAGTAACAAATGCTGTTCTGTGGAGTGGAGATGATCCTCCTCTGAGGAATCCAGTGTAGGACTGACTCTCTGGGGGTTTCTGTCTCCCTTTTATCCAGGTTGGAACTCAGGGTCCCCCCAACACTGGGTGGAGCATCTCACAATGGGATGATGTAATGTGTCATGTCATTGGTGAGCCTTAATGGACCATTATCAGCAGATATCCCCGTGGGGGGGATATGAGTGATGAAAGAGATAAGAAACACTGCCCCACCTGGTTTTAACAGCTGGTCCATTATCAGAAAGCATCTGCTTCCTTCCCCCCTCAGTTACAAGAGATAAAGAGAAAAAAAATATTTCCCCAACTGCTTTCAACATATGAAATAGAATAAACATTTGTTTGGTTGCATAACCCAAGACACAGACATAAGACTTTAAACAGACTACTTACTACACAGGATAACACAAAAAGAACTACTAGTAATCAAAATACAGTGCACAATACAGGTATCTGTATTACAGCTAGTGAAGAAATATTATAGATTGAGTCTATGTGACTTACCATGGAACCTATGATGGAGTACACATAAAGTTCTTTCCCTCAATTTTTGGAAAAGTACCCATGAAGATGCATCCAAATTTCAGGGAGAAGTCCTACAAGTTTCCAGGGTGTGTACAGCAGACTTCTACCTCCATGAAAGTGTGTGTAGCTTATATAGTTTGTAAAGTGAAGCATCTGTCAGTCATAAATTCCAACAGCTTATCTCCCTACACCTTATTCTCAAGGCAAGACATTTATTGTCAACTAGGAGTTCCACCTCTGGTACCAGAGAGAGAGGGAAAACTCACTAGCCAGAAATAACTCCCTACTGGACGTATGTCTGGACTGGGTTATCTCACCAATTCATGTGAGGGGAAGGATGCCCAGAGCTATCACACCAGCTGATGGACAGAACAGAAAAGCTGTTCTCTGGTGGGGGAATGTTCTGCTACAGGTTGCCCCAAAAGTCTTTCTGTGCCCTAAAGCTGTGAGGACACAGAAGCTCCTTTAGGAGATTATTGAGTTTAAATGCCCAGGTGTTGGCAGCGGGAGATTGCAGGGGTGGCCTCTGTGACAAGAGGCTGGAAATGCCCCATGCCAGACATGGCTGATCCATCTACCTCCAAAAGACTCAACACTGGGGCACAGCTGAGCCCCAGAGTCATAATGGTGGTGCCTCTGAAGAAACTTGTTCAGTAAAAAACACTGTGCAGCAGTGTTTCTCTGAGAGAAAATGGTGAAAAATATGTGTGAGAAACAGCTCTGTGAGCACCAAAGTAAGACGAGGAGAGAACAAGGTACTCCAAATGCTGAAGTAGTGTTTTCTCTGTAGTCCATGGTGGAGGACAAAACCAGAGCACACAGCCACACTGAAGCCTGTGGAGGACCCTGTGCCACTGCAAGTGGACACGCCATGAAGGAAGCTGTAGCACATGGAGAGCTCCTGTTGGTGCAGGCTCCTGGCAGCACTTGCAGCCCATTAAGGGGAGCCTATGCAGGAGAAGATGTTCTGGGAGAGCCTGTGGCCCATGAGCACCCATTCTGCACCAGGCTGCTCCTTATGCAATGTATTCCATAGACAGAATCCATGCAGGAGCAGATCTTGAAGAATAACGAGGTGTGGGAAGGGCCCATGTCGAAATAAATAGTTTGTGAAAGACTTTATCCTAAGGGAAGGATCCCACACTGGAGGAAAGAATTGTGAGGAGGAAGGAGCAGCAGATGCAGTGTTATGGACTGAACATAGTCCCATTAAGTTCCATTCTTCATGCTACACAGGGAAGAAGGCAGAAAATTAAGGAGCTGAGGCTAGGAAGGAGAGAGGAGAGAGATTATTTTTAATTTTGTTCATTTTTTTCTCACAATCCGACTCTACTTTTAAGTGATAATAAATTAAATAAATTTTCCCCAAATTGAATCTCTTTTGCCTATGACTGTAATTGATCAGAGGTCTTCCTGTCCTTAACTCACAACCTATTTCCATTTTATTTTCTTCTCCTCCTACTGAGGAGGATTGAGATAGCAGCTGCATTGAGGTCTGGCAACCAGCCATTGCAGGTCTGCATTAAGGTCTGGCAACCAGCCATTGCAAAATACCACATGTATGGGGCAGGGATTTGCATGTGTGTGCATGTGCGTGTGCATGTACCCACTTAGTGATGCAAGTTCAGCCTCACCTCCACTTGGATTTGAGTGCTTGGAGCTGCAGCAGCTTTGTGTCTGACTGCAAGATTTCCCCTTTCTGTAACGTAATCCACCAGTGGAACAATTAATGCATGCCTACTGTCCTAGAGTGACTTTATGATGCTTGTATCCCCAATTGTTTGTTCTGTTTAGGATGGATATTGAGTTCTGCACCTTTAAGACTGGTTCTGAGAGGGAAGGGAGGGGAAAAGAAGGAGTTTGTTTTCAGAAACTGCACTTGCTCCCCTGTATCCTTCACACTGACAGTGTTGTCTGCAGCATGGACATGCGTGAGAGAGCTCTCCTTTGCTTTTTGGTTAGCTTTAGCTAGCTGAAGCAGAGAAGTTCCCCTGACTGTGGTTTTTCTTTATCTTGGAACTGTTCAAACCTGCTCTGGACTGAAAACCCAGAAAACACTAGGAGCTCACACCCGTGGCCCACCAGGGCCTAGGATGTTGCATTCCAGAGCTGGAGGGACTGATAAAAAACTGAGCAAGCTGAGCAACAACCCATGAACAGGACTTTCTAAATTTGCCATCTCTTCAGAACAGAGAGAGGTTTCATTTTTAATATTATTCTTTTTTTTTAATGCATGTGAACACTTTGCTTGTTGAATAAACAGGTTTTTTCCACTTTTCTCCAAGGAAATCCTTTCCTGAACTAGTTGGGGGAGGGCCACTTGAATTTTGCTTTCTAGAGAGACCCCATTCAGATGTTCCCTCCCAAATTTTCCCTAAACCAGGACACCTACATTGGAATTGACAGTAATATGAAGTAACGAAACCAGAGCTGGTTTTTATTTTTGAAGCTAACACAGTCAGCTGTAGTCTCTACCTCTGTTGCAGTTAAAGAACTACTAAGTTCTTTCCATCTTTTTTTTTCTTGGAAGTCCTATTTTATAAATTTACCTGGTTATATATTTTGATCCTTCACTCTTAAAGTAATTATTGGAATTGCATTCCTGAGTGTTTTCCAAGGGCTATTTATTGTAAAATTCTTGTAAATGCTGGGAATCACTTTCTAAACTGAAAAGCTCTTTGTTTATCAAGGGAACACAGCCAGACTGATTTGGCCTACAAACCATGGGTGAAGTTGAATTCTCAGCCCAATATTGCACAGCAATATTTGCAACACTTCTTCAAATTGAAAAAAACCCAGTCTTGCTAGATCTTGATCTAGTAAGATCAAGACAATCAAATCAATTAATTTATGATTAATGGAATGAATCAACAGGAGAACTGAATTGCAAAAAATGTGCTGTTTGTCACATTCCAATTAACAAATTGTGTTTATGATGAATGTTTTATAACTCTGCTGGTGGGGATTGAAGCGGAACAAAGACTCCACAACCAAAGGTTATGAAGTAGGCATGCTTTACTCAGCACACAGGGGAATGGTTCCACCAAAGACGCCAAAGATGTGTGCACAGAACAGAACAAGTGCCTTGTTCAAATACACTTAAACCTATACATATTTACAAAAGTTTTAGTGTCATCTATACACATTCAGAACCTACCTCCACCTGCTCTCGCTTCATATGTTAATCAGCTTTCTGTCAGCCTGCACTTGTGCATTATCTCCTGGCTGTCTCGGGTGGGGCTTGCTGGATGAAGTAACTGTCCTCTTTCTCAGGTGTCCCCTGGATGAACCCGGTTTCTTCGAAGCTCATTTTGGTCTCTCAATGTCCTCTAAGGCTTCTGGGCATAGTCTAAACTACAAATTCAGTTTTTTCTAGTTTTTGAGCACTAGTTTCTGCTTATCAGTCTAAAACAAATGGGCGAGGTCCTGTTTTTGTATGACAAAGGATTACTTGTTTTTAACACACTTGACTACACAGCAAATTATAATCTCTAATAAACAGGGCAGGAGATTTTTTCCTTTTAAAGCCTTCATTAGAAAAGTCAGTCTCCGGGTATGGGCTACGAGGAGCTGCACACGCCACTGCTGCTCCCTTTGACAAGGCTAAGGAGAAGATGCAATCAGCCCTGCTTCACAGCACGGCTGGGGCTTCTATTCTCATGGACACACCCAGGAAGTGGATTTTGGGCTCGTGGTCTAGGGAGGTCCTGCCCACGGAGGGCTGTCAGGTCATGGCGACCAACTGCGGCTGCTTTGGCTAGGAGCCTCATCTCTCCCAGTCCAGGGGTATCCATAACAGTCTTACAGTCTTGGATTCCACTCTGGCTCCTTGTTTTAAGAGTTTTTTATCACTGGGTATTACCCAGAATTCTGAGGTCTCCTCTCATTTGCATATCCGCCATTTTAGGGAGCAGCAGGGACCATACTCAGGTAATGGGACAGGGATACACAGGTAAGGGGAGAAAATTATTAACAAAGCAAAACTCCTAACTGACAAACAGCAAACAGGGATGCATACAAACAACCAAAACAAGGAAAACACTTTAAACTTAGCCAAGTGGAACAGATACTAACAATTCTAGTGATTCTAATGGGATTCTAACAGTTACTTAGATAACTTTTGTTTATAACATAATCTGTTTAAATTTAGTTTTAAGTTCCCTATATCAGGGACTGCTAGTCTGTTAAACTGAAATAAATAAACAAATTTATAGAAGGGCTTTGGCTAAAGGAGTGAGGAATGATAAAAAGTTCTAACAAAACAATGCAGGACCCAATTTACTTTGAGTTTGCCCAGATTTCCAAACAAGTGAGGGTTAACAGACTTCTCCACATGTAGTGCTTGCAAGAAGAAAACAAACTGGACCTTTCATCTAAAAAATATGCTGATGTATTTTGACTGACTCAAATTCTAGCAATATGGCACTCTCTGTCCTTCACAACTGCTGTAATTTCTGTGTAACACTCGTCAGCGTGATCCATGAGTAAGCTGTTCCTGCAGAACTACAACAGTATAAGAAGACATTTATACTAGAGCTCAGATATGGTAATGCATAAACCTTTTGAGCTGACATGCAAAGAAAGAGGTTGATAACTAAGGAAAACCACCATGGGGACAACGATGTGACCATACAGTTAGAGGAGTGAAGTAATAAGTGAAGATGATGAAAGCGGAGCAATTTACAGAAAGAGAAAAGAAGAAAGGAGGGAAGTTCCGGGAAGTTCCGGGAAGTTCCGGGAAGTTCAGGGAAGTTCAGGGAAGGGAAGTTCAGGGAAGGGAAGTTCAGGGAAGGGAAGTTCAGGGAAGGGAAGTTCAGGGAAG
>VZUI01021114.1:0-15767 GCA_013401135.1 Cettia cetti
CTCTTGTCCTGCCCAAGGTGTGCCCTAAAGGCTTTCAATGAATCTCTGCTTTATTCTCTGGCTCTGCCCAGTCTCTGCTCCAGCTCAGCCTCCCCAAGGCATCACTACAGCCTGCAGACTGCCCCTTTCCACCACATTTTCCTAGCCAGGCTTCTCTCCTCCTTCAGAACCTGCCCAAATGTGAATCACTCTGTGGGGAATTTGGGGTGAAACTGTGGGAAGCTGTGGTGGTTCTGTGTGGATCTGCTTCTCTCTCTACTCTGAGCATTTGACTTCCAGCCAAACCTTCTGAAGACAGAAGATTTGTGGGCTTCAGAACTTGGCAGAAGGATCCTGGGTGCAGGAGAAAGAAGGTGGCAGCTCTGGAGGCTCAGCCTGTCTGGGGGAATCTGTGGTGATTCTGTGGGGAATCTAAATCTGGGGGAATCTGGGGGAATCTGGGGGGAAATCTATGTAAATATAAATTGGTGTGAATCTCTGTGGGAAATCTGTGGGGATCTGTGGGAAATCTGTGTAAAATTGGTATAAATCTGGGTGAATCTGTGGGGAATTTGTGTAAATGTAAATCAGTGTGAAACTCAATGAAATCTCTGGGGATCTGTGGGAAATCTGTGGGAATCTGTGTAAAATTGGTATAAATCTATATAAATCTGGGTGAATCTGTGGGGAAATCTGTGTAAATGTAAATCTGTGTGACTCTCTATGAAATCTGTGGGAAATCTGTGGGAAATCTGTGGGAAATCTGTATAAACCTGTGTAAAATCAGTATACATCTGTGTGAATCTGTATAAATCTGCGTAAACCTGTGTAAAATCGATATAAATCTGTGTGAATCTGTACAAATCTGTGTGGATCTGCCTCAGAACAACCCCACGCTGAGGATTTTCTGTTCCTCCTGCCGAGCTCCCACACGAGCCAGCCGTGAGTCACTGTTTTCCCAGCCTGTTTACCCTGGAAGATTTTCTGCTGTCAAACACTGGCTGCCTGCTCCTCTGGGGCTGTGCAGGCAGGGCTGGGGACAGGCAGGGATGGGGACAGGCACTCCAAAGTCCACCCTGAGCAGTTTTTGGGATCAACCTCGTGTCCTTGAGTCTCCACAGCTCCTGGAGCTGATGGAACCATGCTCAGGGAAGCTCCAGGGAGGGTTAAGGAGGGAGCAGCAGCAGATGCACCCAGAGGAGGCACTTTGGAGGTGACTTTGTCCTCTGCTCTTGCCATGGGAAGAAAAGCAGGATTTTGGCACAGAATCCCCAGGGACGATGCTGGGGACATCTCAGGAAGCTGTCCTGGCCAGAGGGCTTGGACAAAGGAACAAAAACCACTCTCAGCTCTGCCCAGACCATCTCTAGGACAGGAGCTGAATACAGAGTGTGGAAAAGCAATTAAAGCTCCTGTGATCTTAATGAGTCAGTCTCCCGTTCCCATCCCTATCCAGGCAGATCTGAGCAGGCAGTGGGGACACTGTGACAGAGCTGTCACCCTGCCACAGAGCTCTGGGCCACCAGCCCTGTTCTGATAAACCCAAGCTGTTAATTCTGAGTCAGGAACAGCAGCCAGGGTGTCCACTCCATGCTGCTGTCTGAGGCTCGAGTTTAAAGCTCTGTAAATGATTTTTTTTTTTTTATTCTCATTCCCCTGATGAACTTTATCTGCAGCCTGATTGTTATTCCTGCCTGTCCCAGCAGGATGAGGCCTCAGAGCTCAGCAGTGCTGGGAGGAGGCAGCAGCTGGCCCTGGGGGGAGTTCTGCCCTGCCATGGCCCTCAAAGGTCACCCAGAGCTCAGGACAATCTCCTGAGCAGGTCTGGCCACCAGGTGAGATCTGGAGAAATCCCTTGGCCTCTGGGTGAGCAGAACTGGGAAAGATTTCCTATTGAAATTCTACACCAAAAAAAATTTGTGGAATCTTTTTTCCCAAGGCCTGGAGCATCCTCCCTCCTTCCAAATTTGCATCCCTGTTCTCTCCCGCTCCCCATCCCTGCCAGGTGAGAGCTCTGCACCCCGCCTGCAGCAGGAACAGCAGCCAGGAGCCAGCTCCGTGCCTCAGATCAGCCCTTCCCCTCCTCTACCCTTGCATTTATTGATTTATCAGAGCAAATAACGGCTGGAGGGGCTAAAAAAGGACCTGCAGTGGTCAGGGAGGGAAAGGTGCAACGGTAAGGAGTGGAGACCAGGGAGAGGGCAGAGCCTGGGGGGCTCCCCAGACACACCCCGGGCAAGGTGGGATGTGCCTGGATGTGACAGGGGGACACCTAAAACCCGGCTGGCAGCAGCTGCCCCAGCAGGGAGGAGCAGCTCTGGAGGCACTGGGGGCACACGGGGGACACGTCACCCACCCCAGGGGTGTCACCCACCGGTCTCAGGGGTGTCACCCACCCACCCCAGGGGTGTCATTCATCCCAGGGGTGCTCCCTTCCACCCTGGGAGGGTCATCTATCCATTCTGGGGCCTGTCACCTATCCCAGGGATGTCACCCACCCCAGGGGGTGTCACCCATCCATCCCAGGGGTGTCACCTATCCCACAGATGTCACCCATCCACCCCACGGGTGTCACCCATCCCAGGGGTGTCACCCATCCACCCCAGGGATGTCAACTATCCCAGGGGTGTCACCCATCCATCCTGGAGCCTGTCACCCATCTCAGGGCTGTCACCCATCCATCCCAGGGGTGTCACCCATCCACCCTACAGGTGTCATCCATCCATCCCAGGGGGTGTCACCCATCGCACAGATGTCACCCATCCACCCCACAGGTGTCCCCCACCCCAGGGCTGTCACCCATCCTTCCCAGGGGGTGTCACCTATCCCAGAGATGTCACCCATCCATCCCACGGCTCTCCCCCATCCCAGGGCTGTCCCCCATCCATCCCTGCCCACCTCAGGAGTGCAGCACAGCGGGGGCAGCCAAGCAGAAGGAAAGCACATGACCACCTACCAACACACCTTGGCAGAGGCGAACTCCACACACGCCGTCTCCCGCCCAGGCAGGTGATGCGCGCCGCGCCCTCCAGCCGGTACCCCGGGAAGCACGAGAAGCTCAGCACGTCCCCCACCCCGAACTGCAGCCCCTTCCTGATGCTGTAGGCCGGCACCTCTGGCTCCTCACACGGCTCCAGGTCGTACTCTGCAGGGGAGAGATGGGTTTGGTGGCATGGCAGGGGGCACTTGGGGTTCTGTCCTCCCTGTGAGGGCACCAGGATGCAAGGGATGCAGCTGCAGTGAGTCTGTGAGGATTCCAGGCCATAAAAATCCTGGATTTCACCCCCAACCTAAAACTCAAAGGTTCTGTCCTCCCTGCAAGGATGTGAGGATCCAAGCGAGCTCTGATCCAGCTGCAGCGAGTCTGTGAAGATTCCGGGCCATGAAAATCCACCTGGATTTCACCCCCAACCTAAAACTCAGGGGTTCTGTCCTCCCTGTGAGGACACCAGGATCCAAGCGAGCTCTGATCCAGCTGCAGCGAGTCCATGAAGATTCCAAACCATGAAAATCCACCTGAATTCCACCCCTAACCTAAAACTCAGGAGTTCTGTTCTCTCTGGAGAGGACACCAGGATCCAAGGAAGCTCTGATCCAGCTGCAGTGAGTCTGTGAGGATTCCAAACCATGAAAATCCACCTGGATTTCACCCCCAACCTAAAACTCAGGGGTTCTGTCCTCCCTGTGAGGACACCAGGATGCAAGGGATACAGCTGCAGTGAGTCTGTGATGATTCCAGGCCATAAAAATCCACCTGGATTTCACCCCCAACCTAAAACTCAAAGGTTCTGTCCTCCCTGTGAGGACACCAGGATGCAAGGGAGCTCTGATCCAGCTGCAGTGAGTCCATGAGGATTCCAGGCCATAAAAATCCTGGATTTCACACCCAGCCTAAAACTCAAGGGTTCTGTCCTCCCTGCAAAGGCCATGAGGATCCAAGCGAGCTCTGATCCAGCTGCAGCGAGTCCATGAGGATTCTGAATCATGAAAATCCACCTGGATTTCATCCCCAACCTAAAACTCAGGAGTTCTGTTCTCTCTGGAGAGGACACCAGGATCCAAAGGAGCTCTGATCCAGCTGCAGCGAGTCCATGAGGATTCCAGGCCATAAAAATCCTGGATTTCGCCTCCCACCCACAGCTCCCCCCAGCACCTGGATCCCAACCCCCTCCAAAGGCAGCAGCTCCCAGCTCCTGTCACAGTGACACTGCTGGGGATGGGGATCTGTCACTGTCCCTCTGCTGCAGCCCAGTGAGGATGGATTGATCCGGGTGGGATTTCTGCTGCCTCTCCATTTCTAATCCTGGAGATGGATGATCCTGCTCAGGGAATGCAGGAGGACACTGAAGCTGCTGCTCCAAGAAAGGTCACGTAGGATTTTGGCCAACAGCCAAACTCAGGTCTCTGACCCCAAACCAGCTTGAAAGAAAACTCTTTTGAGGTTGTTTCTGGAAAAATCTCCAAGTCCAAAGCCTGTATATTAACATATATATATGTAAAGGAAGCTAAAAATAGATCTGACTCCTGTTTTTGCTTTCCAAGATAGGAAAGGAGCCCTGAAATACACTGAAAATGAGAGTTATAATTAGAGGCGAGCTTTTGAAAGGCAAAAAGCCATTTTCCCCTCATCAAAATGGGAGTTAATTGGAAATTTTCTGACTGGTTTCCACATTCAAATCCCTGACTTCAGAGGCCAGGAACAAAGGCACTGGGAGCCAGGTTTCAGCTGCATCTATGGCAACAGCTCTGCCCGTCAGGGAGGGTGCCAGACCAAGATCCACGGGAAAAATGGGAATTTCTCTCCTTCCCTGGGTGCTGAACTGGCAGCTCAGGACTGGGAAGGACACAGGGACAGAGGGAAGAGCAGCCCCAGTGCAATGAAGCTCCTGTCCTGGCCTGACTGCTGCAGGGAATGACTTCTGGGGCACTCAGGCAGCAAAGACTGACATTCCCTGGAATGGGAGCACCTGGGAGTCATTTGGAGCCCAGGGGACACAAACACCTTCCAGCAGAGGCTGTCATGAGCTGCCCTGCACTGCCACATGTCCCTTTTTGGGTCCCTCTCCGAGTCCCCAGGCTCCTTCTGACCGGCAGCTGCGGAAAATGAGGATTTCCTCTGAAAAATCTGCATTTTAGATCACCACACCCACTCAGAGCCACCATTGCCGTGATGGTTTAGCAAGCACAGCTCAGCATGGGATTGCTGGAACTTCTCTGGGCAGGAATTGTTTCCCTCAGCCTCCTCCTGATTCCTGGAGTCGGGAAAATCTGGATTCCTCAGAGCCCTGCTGGGTGCAGCAGGAGGGGGCTCCCATCTGCTACCACAGCAGAGCAACTGAGCCAGCCCAGCCAGGGAAAAATGCATTTTTCCAGTTCCCTGGAAGTGCCAGTGGGATCATGGAAAGGCAGGCTGGGACATGCCAGGTGTGTGTTAAAATCATGGAGGGGTTGGGGTGGGAAGGGACGTTAGGAATCACCCAGTGCCACCCCTGCCATGGGGACAGCTCCCACTGCCACAGGGAGGGAGGGAGGGAGGGAAGGAGGGAAGGAAGGAGGGAAAAGAAGGAAGGAAAAGAAGGAAGGAAAAGAAGGAGGGAAAAGAAGGAGGGAAAAGAAGGAGGGAAAAGAAGGAGGGAAAAGAAGGAGGGAAAAGAAGGAGGAAAAGAAGGAGGGAAAAGAAGGAGGGAAAAGAAGGAGGGAAAAGAAGGAGGGAAAAGAAGGAGGGAAAAGAAGGAGGGAAAAGAAGGAAGGAAAAGAAGGAAGGAAAAGAAGGAAGGAAAAGAAGGAAGGAAAAGAAGGAAGGAAAAGAAGGAAGAAAAAGGGAAGGGAAAGAAAGGAGGGAAAGAAAGGAGGGAGGAAGGGAAAGAAGGATGGAAGGGAGAAAAAGAAGGCAAGAAAGGACAGAAGGAAGGGAGGTAAAGAAGGGAGGAAGCGACAGAAGGGAGGAAGGGCCAGCAGGAGGCCTTTGGGCAGCGCTCTCACCTGAGAAGGTGATGTTGAAGCCCTCGTAGGACATGGAGAAGTCGGAGATGAAGCGGATCTGTGCCGAGAAGTTGCCGAAGAGGCCGGCGCTGAGCGGGGCCGGCAGCCGGGAGCCCGTCAGCTGCTGCAGGGGCTGGGCAAAGCTGGAGTTCTCGGTGATCAGCAGGTAATCGTGGCCATTCTCCAGGTGGAACGTGTGGAAGGTGAAGAACACACCTGAAAGGGGGGACAGCCACAGGTGGAGTCACCCCAGAGCTCCCAGTGCCCTGCTCCCTGCCGGCAGCGGGGGAATCGCACTGAAATCGTGGGGTTTGTTATATTTGGTTAGGAGTGAAGTGAATAAAAACCCTGAAGCCTGGGTGTGGAACCAGCCCCAGGGCAGGGACAGGCCTGGAAGTGCTGGACTCCTGTGTTCCCATCAGGGGTGACACGCACTTGCTCCAGGGGCAGAGCTGAGGGAGCAGCCCAGGGGGGTTTATTATCCAAGGGTTGGCTTTTACATGGAGAGCACGAGCAGCAAGGCTGGAGCTGGGAGGGCTCAAAAACAAGGTGTTCCAGAAGGAATTCCTGCCTGGAAAAACAGGATTTAAGCCCAGCCTCAGGGTCAGGGAGGCTCTTCCAGAAGTGTGTCAGTGATGCAGCTGCAAGGACCTTCCCAGGACGGGTCAATCAGAGAATCATGGAATGATTTGGGTGGGAACAACCTTAAAAATTGTTTTATTCCATCCCCCTCCCACGGGAAGTGACACCTTCGCCTAAATCAGCTTGATCCAAGCAAAACCCTACTTCTATTCCCCTTTCCTTGCCCAAAATAAACCCCACAACAGCTCCAGCCACGGAAATCCCGGCCCAACACAGCCAAACTATTTTGCCTCTTCCTCCCAAATTCAATTTGAAGGATCTGAAACGTGTGGGGAGAAGGCTGTGACCTTGCTGCATTTGAAAATGAGCCAGAGAGGAGTAATGGATTACTTAAAGTCCCCTTCACACCTCCAGACACACAATGGGAAGCACTTCAGGCTCCTGCAGGAGCCTCCAGCGAGGTGATTTTTCATGCTGGAATTCAAACACCATTAGAAACACTTATTCTCTGGAAAATAATTCCAGCTTGGAAATAAAATAATAATAAAAAAAAATCAACAAGAAATGGCAGTGAGAGAGCAGAGCCAGGCAGGATCTGAGCTCGGGAACTCTGTCACAGCATTGTCACAGCGACTTAACAAGGCAAGGAGATGCCAAGCAACAAAAACCTCTTTGCATTTAGATGGATTTTTCCATCCTGATCTCTTGGAGCATCCAGGGCAGGCTCCTGAGCCCCTGCTCGTGTGGGGTTGGGATTTATGCAGCTCAGAACCCCTCTGGAGGGACACAGACACCTCCAGGCAAACCCAAGGATGGAAATTGGGCTCTGGGAGAGATCCCTGCTTGGTTTGACCAGGTTATTTCATTTAAGGCAATAATTGACAGCCCAAGGGCTGGCTCTGCAGGCCAGCACTCCCAAACCCCAGCATCCCAAAGAAACAGCAGGAAAGCTGCAAATGAAGCCCAGAGGAAGATCCTCCTCCTCCTCCTCACTGCCCATTCCCTGTTAAGTTCTGGAGATCCAACATCCAACCCCACAGCATCAAATCCCAGCTGAATATTCCCGTTATCCCAGTGCCTCCTGAAGGTTTCCTGCTCACATGGAGCTCTTCCCTTCCAAGAAGTGAAGTCAGAGAGGCTGGAAACCAAGAAGGGGCTT
The DNA here is from genome assembly GCA_013401135.1 of Cettia cetti. NCBI lineage: Eukaryota > Metazoa > Chordata > Aves > Passeriformes > Sylviidae > Cettia > Cettia cetti. The sequence goes on from VZUI01021114.1 coordinate 7,703, forward strand.
TTCCCATGGGATTGGGAATGAAGAATTGTGGGATCATCCCAACCTTTGCCCCTCTGCAGCACCTCACTGCCCTTCAGAGTTCCAGAAGGATTTTTATTACCCAAAGCTTGGGACTGACCTTGATAATTCCTTCTTTATGTCCATTCTGTGGAGAGCATTTTTAATCTCAGTCTTTCCCCCTCCCTGCAAAATCCCACAAAAGCAGGAAACTTCCAAGAGTTTCCAAATGTTTGTTACTCCTACCAGAAGCACAAAACAGAAATAGATCTGACCTGAAAACTGGGATATGGGGAATGCAAAATGATTTTAATTCTCCTCTGACAGCAAATTTATACCCTCAGCTCTACCAATCCCAACCTAAGGAACAGAAATAACATCACCCCTCTGGAATCAGCACAAGAATAACTCAGTTATCCTGGAGAACACACGCAAACTCCAAGGTTTTTAAGGTAAAAAACTCCAGGCAGAGGGCACGAGGCTCCTCCAGCACTGAAGGGCTGTGGAACTGTAGCAAAAAGGGCTAATTATAAACTCATTTTAAAGGATTTGTGACCAGTTAAACCTTTGCTCTGCTCTGCAATTTACTGTGGCACAGAACATCTCTGCAAAACACAAAGTGGGGCCTTTTTTTTTTTTCCTCCCCAGTCCTCTGCAGAAGAAACAGCAAAACAAATTAGAGGGGAAAGAAATCACTTTGAAGCAGTGAAATTAAAAATAATGGTCTCTCTTTAGGCATTTAAATACCTTTAAAATTAATCTGTTTTTAAACTGCACTTGTACAGCCTGGGAGTCCATAAAGAGTGACAGGACAGGAATTGTTGGAGCAGCTGGGGCAATTCCAGGACTTTTGTTGGCCTTGTGGGAGATGCTCCCAAAAAAGCTTGGAGGGAAGGAGCTGAACACCTCCACAAATCCCTCAGGAGGGGCAGAGCCCTCTCTGGGACAGGGGAGGATTTTTGGGATGTCTGGATGTACATCCAGCCACATCCTGACTTTCTGGAAAGGTCTGGAACAGGAGAGAACACAAAGCCTCTGGTTTGATGGTGAGAACTTTCCCCTTCTCCACTTTCAAAGGATGAAGAGGTGACATCAAAACCCTCTGGATCTTGTCCAGGGCCAATGGAATCATCACCCCTGAGAGGAACTCTTGGATCCCACAGGGAGAGGTTTGTGTCCCACTGCCCACCACCCTTCTGCCCTTCCTTCTGCCCCTCCCTTCCCTTCTCCCCTCTCCAAGCACCCCAAAGGGGTCTCACCTTTCCCATGGGATGTTTCTATCGTCCACGTGCAGTTCAAGTTGTTGGGATAAAAATCAGGGAAGCCTGGGGAGAGGATGGTGCCACTGGAGCCACGGATGTAGCCCCCACAGAGAGCTAAAAACACACAAAAAAAAAATAAAAAGGAGAGGAAGAGTTCAATAATCTGGTATCTTTCACAAGGTGGGAGGAAAAAGAAAAAGCAAAACCCAATGCAGGAAAAATCCAGCAAAAGAAACTGATCAACCCAAACCAAATCAACCCAAACTGGGTTTTATTGGTCAAAATCCACCAAAATCCATTGATGAAACAGCTGTGGGAGCTTCCCAGCTGCTGCTTTGCAGAGAAGGAGTTCAATAATCCAGAATCTTTCACAAGTGGGAGGAAAATGGAAAACCAAAACCCAATGAAGTAAAAATACAACTAAAGAGACTGATCAACCCAAACCCAATTAACCCAAACTGGGTTTTATTGGTCAAAATCCACCAAAATACATGACTCAACCCACCAAAATCTACAAAAATATATTGATGGAAGGCCTCTGGGAGCTTCCCAGCTGCTGCTTTGGCAGCGGCCCTGCTCGGGAGGGGCGTGCAGGGGTTCCCTCACCCTCACAGCTGGGCAGGGGCCGGCTCCACTGGAAGTTGGGCTCGCACTCCAGGGCCTCGCTGTCACTCAGGGTGTAGCCAGGGTCACAGCTGAAGGTCACCAGCGCTCCCACGTAGAAATCGTTGCCGTGGCGCTGCCCGTTCACTGGGATGCCCGGGTCCAGGCAGTGGTCAGACTGCAGCTTCACAGCTGGGGACAAAGCAGCAGGGTCACAGCCCGCCCAAAATCCTGCTGGTCATCCCCAGAGTCAGAGGGACAGAGGGACGGGGTGGAGAGAGGGAAATACCAAAAGTGACAGAATGGAGAGAGGGAAATCCTCGAAGTGAGAGAGGGGAAATGCCAAAAGTGAGAGGATGGAGAGAGGGAAATTCCCACAGTGAGAGGAGGAAATGGAGAGAGAAAAATCCCAAAAGTGAGAGGATGGAGAGAGGAAAATCCTCAAAGTGAGAGGAGGAAATGGAGAGAGAAAAATCCCAAAAGTGAGAGGATGGAGAGAGGGAAATTCCCACAGTGAGAGGAGGAAATGGAAAGAAGAAAATCCCAAAAATGAGAGGATGGAGAGAGGAAAATCCTCAAAGTGAGAGGAGTAAATGGAGAGAGAAAAATCCCAAAAGTGAGAGGAAAATCCCAAAAGTGAGAGGAGGAAATGGAGAAAGGAACTGGCATGGGATTCTTGGGCCTGTCCTGTGCAGGGCCAGGAGTTGGACTCCATGACCTCTGTGGAATCCAACTCTGAATGTTCCAATTCTGTAAGCTCAGCTCTGCCTCCTAAAATCAAGAATATTCTGCAGATGCTAAAATAAAAATAAAAAGCTTCTATAACCAACCAGAGAGGGGATGGCTTCAGATTGGAAAAGGGGAGATTTGGATGGGATATTGGGAAGGAATTCTTCTGAAAGGGTGAAGGAATCCAAACTGCAAGGGTGAGGAGGGGCTGGAATGGCCTCCCCAGGGAATGCCTCATCCCTAGAAGCGTCCAAGGCCAGCTTGGACAGGGCTTGGAGCACCCTGGGATAGCAGGAGCACCCTGCCTTTGGGTTTTAAATTCCCTTCCCAGCCAAACCAGCGTGGGATCCCAGGAAAAGCAGAAACTGCTCCTCCACTGGCAGCAGCTTCCCCCTGTCCAGCCCTTGAGCAGTGAGTGCTGGCATGAGGAGAAAGAGACCCAGGGTGAGGCTGTGGAGCTGCTGGAGACTGGGAGATCCCAGGGAATGCCAGGGAACCCCAGGGAACCCGGGGAAACCCAGGGAATCCCAGGGAATCCCATGAGCAGCTGCCCTTACTTGTCGCCTTGTTTCCCAGCCTTCAGCCTTGGAGTCAGAAATTTCATGTAAACAAAGCAATGTTTACAGAACTCTTTATCTTATTTTACATTCCTTTCTGTGAAAGGACAATTGATGGACACTTTCTAAGACCAGTGGAGTTGAAGAAGTTGAACCTCAGTCTTCCAATCTGGTCTCCTTTTTAGAAATCTATATAAGCTGTAAAAAAAAAAAATTAAACACTCTCTTTTCCCCCTTCCACTCCGTGGTGATCACTGTCTCCCTCAGGACAGCACTGCGTTGCACTCACTCTCGTATCGGATCTGGAAGCCGATGTCAGAGTGGCTCTTGTCCGTGGTGAAGAGCAGGTAGAGGTGGTTGCTGGTGCTGATCAGGAACTGCGGCACCTGGGTGCCATCGTAGACCCCAATCAGGGGGGAGGAGTAGGAGCGGCCGTCCCGCACCTCCAGGGTGTCATAATTCACCTCTGTCTTGAACCTGGAAGGGACAGGAGGAAGATGAAGGCCCCAGCAGTGCTGCTGCCTCCTGATTCCAGCACCACGGGCAGGGCTGGGTCCTTCCTGCTGCCTGAGCCTCTCACTGAGGGCACCTTGCACGCCGTTGGGGTTTTTTTTTTGTTTGGATCCTTCACCTCTTCACCTGCTGACCCCTGTGGGTTTGATTTTCTGAGTCTGTGAAGTTTTCAGCCTGTCAGTGGCTGATTCCTTCTTCCTGTGAGAGAATCCATTCCTCTCAAGGACAGTGAATGTAAATAAGTTCTTTATTTTTCGCAAACACTTCTAGGTTCTCATAATACCTCTCTCACAGGTGTTGTTTCCATTATTTAACCAATAAAGAGAAGTTTTGTCTTTACAGACCAATCATAAGGTTGTAAGCACGTTATAAAAAAGCTGTGTGAAATTGAAAATAATGCCTTCTGAATTTTCTTCTACCTAGAGTCAAACTCTTCATTTTGTGTCCAACAGTGACAGACCCTCACCAAGCTGGCAGCTTCTCCAGACCTAAAATGTTGCCCAGGTGCTGAGGCAGCAAATGAAACAGGGCTGAGAGAGCCATGGAGCCCCAAAAGTCCCAGCTGTGGTGGCAGTGGCAGCTCCTCTCTGCTCTCTGGGGCATTCCTGGCACTGCCAGGGATCCAATTTTTCCAGTCCCACAGAGGCAGCCCCAGGGCCAGCAGGGCACAGCCCTCCTCTGCCAGGAAATCCCAAAAATCTCAGCATTCCCCAGCCAGCATTGCCTGCTGCTCCCCTCACCCAAGGAATATGTGGGAGCTCAGCCCCCCAAAAACGTGTCTAAAACCCTGAAAATGAGCAGGAGGGGTTCAGACAGAACCATTCCCACCTCTCCTTCCCCACTGCTGGGTTTTAAACCTCTGCCAGGAGCTCACAGATAAAAAAGGGGAGGGGAGAGAACCTCAGAGCTGGAGCAGCTCATCCTCCTCTCTCAGCTGCACCTTGGAATCACCAAAACCCCCCAAAACCCAGGGAATTTGGGGGCTGCACCTGTCAAAGGTGATCTTGATGGGGTAGCCTGGCTGGGCCTCGATGACCCAGGCACAGCTCAGCGAGTCCTTGTAGAAGCCAGGCCAGCCTGGGGACAGGATGGTTCCGCTGGGTGACGTCAGGTGGCCCCCACAGGGTGCTGGGGACACAAAAAGGACACAAATCACACGATTATCCAGGCTGGGAAAGACCTTCAGGCTCATCCAGCCCGACACTGCCAATGCCAGCACTGAAACACATCCCTGAGTGCCACATCTTTGAAATTGGGGTGAAAAAATGTCTGGAGCTGCAGCACCGAGAGATGTCCCCACCCGTGAAACCCCTTCCCTGTGTTTCTGTCCCCCCACGAGTTAAAAATCACCAGAAGCAGATGGAAAACCAACATGAACTGCTCAGAAATTGCCTTTTCAGCTCCAAATGCAGACACTGTCCTCCTGGGAGCCGCCAGGGCTGACCTTGGGCCCTGCTCGGAGGGGACGGGGTGTAAAATAATGATTGGATGTAAAAGCAGAGGAAACTGCAAGGTCACTTGGCATTTCAGGTGCCAGAAAAATCTCTCCCAGCCCTGCTAATTGAGTCATGGCTTTGCTACCACGAGGGACATCCCCAGAGCAGGGCATTAATTCCACACCGTGGTCCCCAGTGCCACCAGCAGGAGCTGCAGGCGCTTTATTGCATTTTTCTGGGAAAAGGACACTGGGGCTGAGTGCCCAGAGGCACAAAACCCCACAGCCCTCAGGGGAAAAAAAAACCTGCCAGGTTTTGTCCTCCAAGGAGTGATCCAGGGCCAGCCCCAAAGTCACCCTGGAGGTCCCCAAAATGTGCCAGTCCCAGCCCCAAAGCTCCCCTGCTGCTTTGAAGGGTGGCAGATGAAAGTCATTTGATCTCAGCTGGCTCCAAAGCAATTATTTTTCCTTTCTGCCCCAAAGCTGCATCGTCTCCTGTCAGGATTTCCATCCTTTTCTCTGTCTCCTTCATTCCCATTAATTTTTTTCAAGTGCTGAGCAGGACTTTAGATCTCTGGGCTTTTCTGCTTGCTTAAAAAGGGTAATTAGAATGTCCAGACTGAAGGGTGAGTCAAAGAAATCACCAGAGTGATCAGGAGGAGAAGGCAGAAGGTTATCAAATATAAAAGTTGATTAAAAGTGTGTTATTTAATGAATGTTTCCCATCCATACTTAAAAATATGTAAATTTAAAGGCTCATGCTTTGAAAGTAACAGGAGCCCTGAATTAAACCTACATTTTGTCAGGAGCAAAATTATGTAAGAATACAAAAAGTCCAGCTTCTTATTCTATAAAAGCTGTCGAAGACAATTGATTCCTTCCTTCAAGCCAAAGACAATGGCCAGGATCTGCTGCTCAGAAAATGCAGGGCCAATTACTCCAATTATTTCTCAATATTCCAGGGCTGTTTCTCAAGAGCTCAGCACTTGTTATTCAAATTGCTGCAAATACCAGAGCAAAGCATCACTTCCCTGAGAACACAGGGCACAGGAAGATTTTTAGTCTTAACGAGCTTCTTCTTCACTTCTCTTTTCCAGAGGAGAGGCTTGAAAGTCCTAAAAAAAGCTTTGAAATCTGAATTAAAGTCGTTAATTCAGCCCAGCTGCCCCCATGGCAGGGTTGGCTGTTGTGGCCAGGAGATGGAAATGCAGAATTTCTGCCTCTCAGCTGCCAGAGCCCAATGACAGAACTTCTGTCATTACAGAAATTATCAGGTATTTCACATGGATCAAACAGCAGGATGGGAAAACATCGCCCTGGATCTTCCATCCCCTGACAGGAGCAGCAGGGAAGCTTTGAGTCATCACTAAAACAGAACCTTTTATTATTATTGTTATCATTATTAGAAAAACACCTGTTGTAACAAGAACTGATCATCAAATCATCGAATGAATAATAGAAATATTCCCCAGCGTTCATTTCACACCACAAAAAAATGGAAAATAAATGGAGCTCAGGAATTTTTGAGCAGAAACTTCCTCCCCAGCAAACTCTGTGCAGAAAGCACCTTCCAGAGGTGTGGAAAATCCTGGGAGGTGTTGGCTGGGCACTGTGGAATGGGAGAGTGAGGCCCTGACAGGCAGAACCCTGACTCTGGATGCCAAAAGGCTGCAAAATTCCCCCAGAAATCTCTGCCCCTGCAGAACTGCTCAACTGGAGAAGAGGAAGAGAGGAAGAGAAGAGAAAGAAGAGAGGAGGAAGAAGAAGAGAAGAGGAAGAAGAAGAGGAAGAAGAAGAGAAGGATCTCTCTCTCAGCAGGCTGGGAATGTTCACCTGGAGGAAGAAGCTCCAGGGAAACCTCAGAGCTCCTTCCAGGACCTGAAGGGGCTCCAGGAGAGCTGGAGAGGGACTGGGGACAAGGATGGAGGGACAGGACACAGGGGATGGCTTTGGACTGGAGATTTGGGGAAATAGGAAAGGAATTCCTGGCTGTGAGGGTGAGGAGGGGCTGGGATGGAATTCCCAGAGGAGCTGTGGCTGCCCCAGGGTCCTGGAGTGTCCAAGGCCAGCTTAGACAGGAGCACAATGTCCCCCGCCCATTGGGAAGAGGTGAAATGGGATTTTTAATGCCCCTCCCACCCCAAACCATCCCGGGACTCCCTGCAGGGATCTCTGACACCGCTCCCACCCCAAACCATCCCGCAGGAGGGGGGATCACCTTCGCAGCGCAGCACGGCGTTGTCCCACACCACGTTGCCCTCCTGCAGGACGCAGGTGACGGTCTCGGCGCCGTGGGTGCGGATGAAGCCCTCGTCACACAGGAAGGACACGGAGCTGCCCAGCTGCAGCGAGTCCCCAAAGCGCTTCCCGTTCACCGGCACCCCCGGGTCCGGACACTCGTTGTGCCGGAACGCTGCGAGGAGAGGGAGAGGAGGAGAGGAGGAGAAGAGAAAAGAGGAGAGGAGGAGAAGAGAAAAGAGAAGAGGAGGAGAAAAGAAGAAAGGAGAGGAAAAGAGGAGAGGAAAAGAGGAGAGGAGAAGAAGAGGAAAATAGAGGAGAAAAGAGGGGAGGAGAAGAAAAGAAGAAAGGAGGGGAAAAGAGAGGAGGAGAAGAGGAAAAGACGAAAAGGGGAGGAGGAAAATTGAAAAAGGGGAGAGGAGGAGAAGAGGAAAAGAGAGGAGGAGGAAAAGAGGAGGTCAGTGGCACGTGGCTGTGTGGGTGTTATCAGCCCCAGGAAGGCGTATCAAGCTCTGAGGGCTGACCAGCAGCCTCTCAGAAATGGCTTTAAGAATTAATTTAAGAACAGACACAACAATTCCTCTCCAGGCCTGGGGATCAAGGACCCCTCACTGCCCCAGGCCCTGAGAGATGGAAACAAAAGTGAGTTGGGGGCAGCAAACTTGGGGTGAATGAGTTCATCACCTGAAGCTGTAATTGGAGGATGAACCCCCAATGTGCAAATGGCCCAA